>CAUYLG010060982.1:0-15739 GCA_963573385.1 Cacajao melanocephalus | reverse complement strand
CCCCTTCTCTGCTACTAGCAGGTAAGAGGAAAGTGAGGATTAAACATGTCATTGGGATGCATCAACTTGTTATAGCAGAAGAGGCAGAGAGGATTAGGAGAGGGCAAAGGGAGAATGAGAGAACTGCAGTATCTGGGGGTGACAATGTTGGTGCTAGCGTGGGAGAGTGTGACTGACACTGGGAGATACACAACTATATCAGCTCTGGCATCACAGCATCAGAAAATGGGGTCGTTTATTCAGGTGCTCAGTAGGCATGTAGAATTATTCCCAGGCATAGTTGACAGTGCAGTTGTGAAGCTTTCGAGATGAGAACCACTCAGAAAAAGTCAGGTGAAGTCAAATGGAAGGTGCTGAGCATTGATGTGACCCCGTGTTGATTGTTCATTTCGGAGAAAGTGGAAAAGATGATCTCACCTGTCCTCTGGGGCACACTCCTGAAAGAAACATGATGAGAGAAGATATTCTCAAAGGCAGGACTTTCAGGAACACCCCTTCCAGATCCTTGGCCTCATCCTGCAGAATGAGTTCCTTGACTACTATTAATGTTATTGGTTTTTGTTTGTTTGTTTGTTTGAAGATGAGGTCTTACTCTGTTGCTCAGGCTGCAGTGCAGTGGTGTAATCTCCCTGTAACCTCCTGGGGTCAAGTGATTCTTGTCCCTGTCTCCCAGGTAGCTGGGATTATAGATGTGAGCTACCATGCCCGGCTAATTTTTGTATATTTTGTAGAGATGGGGTTTCACCATGTTGGCTAGGCTTGTCTTGAACTCCTGGCCTCAGGTGATCTGCCCACCTCGGCCTTTCAAAGTGCTGGAATTACAAGTGTGAGCCACCATGCCCAGCCAATGTTATTGTAATTAACTATTTTATTTTTCTTACGTTTCACATTAATTGTCAAAAAAGAAGAAAATTTTAGAAACACCTGTAATAGCTTCTTGAAGTCAACCACTGTTGGTTATATAGGCCACATTGAGTTTTTTTATATAGACACAGACATGTTTTATTGGGTGGGGTGGGGAAGAAACATGGACTGAAACAATATTGTGACTTGCTTTTCTAAACAACTGTTGAAAAAAAAAAACAGTTTATTTTTGTTACCACAAAGACTCTACAGTTATTTGAAATATGCCAGTGACTTACCTGGACTGGATTCCTCAAAGATGCCAAAGAGTTGAGTTGGTCTGGACCTTTATAAGATGGGTTGTAAGACTGATACAGGAGGAAGGGAGGTTGATCCTCTCTTCCCTGCAGCCCTGCACCCCGCCCCCCACCCCCCACAACCCCTAGATTTCAAGAGCTGAGTAATGAAGCTCAGAGCATTACTTCAGAATGTCTGTGCCTCCCTCAAAATCCCAGAACACAAGGCCAAGAATGTTGGAGAAAGGCTAATTCTATTTTTTGGTTTTACCTAGGTTATGCAGGGAAAACCTTCCTATCTTACTTAACACTGCTCTCTTTTAGCCTAGTTTGTTTTTTGTCATGTAACACTCTGATTCTATTGTTCCCTGCTATCTCTTATTTTAACTTATTTTTCTAAGACAGAAACTCTGTCACCAAGGCTGGAGTGGAGTGGTGCAATCTCAACTCACTGAAACCTCCGCCTTCCAGGCTCTAGGATCCTCCTGCCTCAGCCCCCCATATAGCTGGGACAGGCATGCACCACTATACCCAGCTAAATTTTGTAGAGACAGGGCTTCACCATGTTGCCCAGGCTCGTGTTGAATTTCTGGGCTCAAGCAATCCACCTGCCTCTGCCTCCCAAAGTGCTAGGATTATAGGTGTGAGCAACTGCTCCCAGTCTACCTCTTTGACTTTTTGTACAGTCCAGGACTACTCTCTTTGAGATTCCTTTTGAGGGATAATGGGAAGACTCCAAGGACTGCTGCCAATGAAAACCTACATCATTCTTCAGGATTCCCAGGGTAGGCCCTAGATATAATTTGGCCAGAAGCCATATGGTAGGGTGGGCAAGGGCATGGCTCTGTGGCCAAGACTGCCTGAGCCTCTACCCTGGCTCTGCTGTTTACTAGTGTATGACTCAACTTGGGCAAGAAAGTTTACCTCTATGCATCTCAGTTTCTTCATTTAAAAATAGGATAGCTTACCTTAGAACTTATGCCATTAGGGCCGGACTTGGTGGCTCATGCCTGTAATCCCAGCATTCTGGGAGGCTGAGGTGGGCAGATCACGAGGTGAGGATATCAAGACCATCCTGGCTAACACAGTGAAATCCCACCTCTACTAAAAATACAAAAAATTAGCCGGGCATGGTGGAACACGCCTGTAATCCCAGCTACTTGGGAGGCTGAGGCAGGAGAATGCTTGAACCCGGGAGGTGGAGGTTGCAATGAGCCAAGATTGTACCACCGTACTCCAGACTGGGTGAGAAAAAGGAAACTCTATCTCAAAAAAAAAAAAAGAACTTATGTCATTAGGTTGTTTGTGGAGTTTCAGTGAATTTTTAGATATAAAGTACTAAGAGGTGAACACTCAGTTTTAACTGTGAGTTATTAATATGACCTTAGATGCCCTCAGCCTCCTATTTCCCCTCACTCACTGGGAAGCTTTCCCTGAAACATCCAATCTCCTTCTCCTTTTCTCTTCTGTCCCATTCTCACCTCTCCTGGGAAAGAGATCACTCATGTTTGTGCCCCAATGTAAAAGCTGAAGGGCATTTGAGATCTCATAAGCCTTAAGCTGAAGTGATGAATCTGGAGTTGCAGGTGCTGCTGACATTTGGAACATGCTTCCTGCAAAATCATTCTCAAAGCTGGCTGTCCCTGAACAGTAGGAAGATGGACCTTCATGGTTATAAATGCAATCTGATGTCTCTACAGTATTAAAATTATAAAATCCCTAAAGGAATTTCCTGAGGATCAGGTTCCACTGCAGCTCAGTCTAGTGAAGGCGGCTTCTTCTCTCACAACCCTGTGTACTTTGCATCAGGGACCAGAGGTGGGGTCAGAATCCTCTCTCCTCTCTGTTCCTTAATTCTGCATTTTCACCATTCTTCTTCCAATGCCAGTAAAAGCCTCTGCTTTGACACAGTTGGTGCCATTTGGCACACTACCTTCTATTCTTCCTTGTATCTGTCATCTGTTGACATTCTGGGTGCCAACTCTCATTCATCAAAGATTCAGCCACTCAGCTGGTCAATCTTTCTCTCTACTCTTAATCTGCCCATCAACATTGGCAGCCTTAGTATTTAGAGAAGACTAATTATCCAACACCCTGGCTTTTAATTTCTTGATTATTTTATTTTCAGTGGCCTTCTCCACCCTCCTCACCTTATCCACATACTCACAAAGTTACATCCTGGATCTTGTCTTCACCTAGAACAATTCTGCCTATAAAATTATTAAATCAGACAACCTCTTCTCTACTACCATGTCCCATCATTTCTGCTAATTTTATTTTCTGCACTCCATGTACTTATTTTTCAGACTAACTTCTGGTCTAGTGGCACACATACCTTCTTAGAACCCTCTTGCCTCCTCTTGTTCTCATTCACTTTCAGTCCAATTTTGAACTAGTCATTTCTGTCATTCTCTAGACAGTGATCTCTATTCCTTTTCTCTTTTGTCCTGCTGGCTGATTTTTGGGGAAATAACCTGCATCCTAAATATGTGACTTCCTAGATTAAAACTTGAGTCCCATCTGCCTTTGCCATGTTTGCCTGTGGTCTTGTGAACATGGCTGGATAAAATTCACTTAACCAGACTTATGGCTATTATTATAAATTTATTATCATCCAGCTCAGCTGAGCCTCCAGCCCTTCCAAAGACTCCCGCTGGGAAGAGTCTCTTAAGTTGTATTGTTCTTTTACTCTTTTTAGTGACTGTATTAAGCTTCCCTCTCTGCCTACAACTTCCCCTCTTCCCACCCCTACTTACCTTTCATGTATATGATCAACAGCTCTCTTTCCTCTAGGGCATTCCCATCAGCCTTTAAGTATTCTCTAGTCCCTCATGTTTGAAAGATCCCTTCTTGCCGTATGACGGGCTACACATCTATAATTCCAGTTACTTGGATGGCTGTGGCAAGAGTATCACTCATATCCATGAGTTCAAGAATAGCCTGGGCAACATAGCAAAACACCATCTGTAAATAAAATAAATAAATAGATAACAGCTCTCTTCTTTTATCTCAAATAAATGTAGTAAAATTATCTTTTTTTGTTTTGAAAATGTTTCAAGTCTCTTACTGTAAAAGTATAATTTTTAATAGATGGAATTGAGACATCTGGTAGCTAACTAGAAAATGATAATACTGTATCCATACTCAGATTGTAGTTTCAGAGGTCTGGGTGAGGTCTGATAGTCTACATTTCAATAGGCTCCAAGTAGATGCCAATGCTTCTGGTGCAAGGACCGCACTTTCAGTAGCCAGGGACTAGAGGTTCCAGTTCCCTAGCAGGAGGGAAATCCCTGACGTTCATGGACAAATAATGTTTCTTTTGGCTGAGTGTGGTTGAAGAGAGGGAACTGTTCATTCAATTTTTACAACGAGTATTTGAGTATACCCCTGAGATTAAGCATAGGTAGAATAAGCAACAGCACTTTTTCCTTTAGGAACCCTGGATTTGGCATCCAATGATGTAATTTAGAATCCTAGTGTCACCACTTAAAATCCATTGTAGCCTTTGGCAAATTACTAAAACTCTTCAAGCCTCTCATAGGGTAGTTACAAAGATAAAATCTGGTAATGTAAATTCATTTGGCCCAGCTCCTGACTTACAGATAGCATTTATTGTTGCTTAAATAAGAACTTCTTTGGCAATTCTTCCTAACTCAATTCATCGAGCAACCATAAAGAGCATATAAGTCCAGATCTGAGTTTAAGTCCTTACTCTACCACTTAGCTACACAAAGTAGCTGTACGATCATTAGATACTTGGGAGCCTGGTGTCTTGTGTATGTCTAATAAGGGGATTGAGTTGGATGATGTCTAACCATCCTCACAGCCCTAAGGGTCCTCATATCCCTAAAGGTCCATATCATTCTTGAGCACCTTTTTTCTGTGAGGCAAAGGTAGGCAAACATTGAAAGAAACTGTCTAGAGTCTGAATGAGCTGAATTGACATAGCAAACTGGAAGTTGAGGAAGAAAGAAAAAAAGAGAAAAACAAGAATCTCTAAGTAGTGCTGGTCCATCCTCTTGGCTCTTTCAGCTCATGGCAGCTTTGGAAAGTCAGTCTAAGCTCAATACAAGTGGCTTCTAGAAACACCTCATCTGTTTCAACAATAACGTTGTCGTTCTTGTCAGCACCACTTACCTCAGGCCATAGGAGTAGAGGGAGAGAGAGGTTTGTAAAGCCCGCTCAGTCAGTCATTGCCGCTGAGGTTTGTTTTGAAGTCAGCCATCTCTCTTCCCAGGCATTTGAGACTTACATAAAAAATGGACTCACAAGTCTCAAACTCAAAATGATACCTAATAAAACCAAAGGGTGAGAAAATAAAGCTCTCAACCATATTTCAAGTCCAGTATGTTTTTAGAACTTCACAGATAAGGTACAAAAAGACTTTAGATGTTAAGTAAACAAAGATTGAAGACATATCAACAAATCATTATACTACTATGGGCAAATAATAATGGCAACTTTTTTTTTACTGTGAATCATGTCACTGGGTTAAAAATCTTAATATGCATCACTTCATTTGAAGATAAAACAACCTTGTTGAGTAGGTACTATTATCTACTACACACCTACACACACACATACACACACACCACTGGAGATTAGAAAAGTTAAACAATTTACAATTTAACCAAGATTACAGTTAGCGGGCAGCAATTATTTGAACTGAGACAGTCTAACTCCCTCATCATTATACTATTAATTCACAGCCATACAGCAACCTGGGGAGCTAAGACTTATTCAGTCTTCAGGACTTCAGGTTTTGCAAGGTTCTTCATAGGACATAAAATTTAGAGTCTGAACTAGCTGAATAGCTCACCGTGAGGCTAGAATACAAACTGGCAAAGGAGTATCATCTTTACTCCAATAATGTCATGTTGCCTCAAGACAATGTGATTTAAATAGACTATTTCATTTAAACTTCAAAAGGTAGGAATGTAGGAATTATTTCAGATAAAGGAGCCGAAGCTCAGAGGTGATAAGCAATTTATCCAAATGGAAGATTCATGTTTTTGGCTGCAAGTAAAAGGAAACTTCACTCAGTCTTAAACAATAAGGAAATATATCCTCCCACTTATTAAGTCTAGAGATAGGGCAGCTCTTATGGTCTAAATGGGTGATCTCATTTAAACTTAAAAATTGAGGGATGTGAGAGTTATTTCAGATGAAGAAACTAAAGCTCATCATGACCACTACACCAACATACCATGTTGCATCACCAGATAATGTGTGTGAATTCTGGAACATCCCTGCTCAGTTTTGGACCTGAAGATCTGCTCTTTTCCCTGATCAAACTGTCTGGCTTAGTAGTCTCTGCAAGGGACATATCTCAGTCATCACTTAGGACTCCTTGGACTGAGAGGTGGAGAAACCAAGCACACAAGGCATCATATCGGAAGGACAAGCTCAGCTATAATCCAAGGATTAGGACTTTAAAAGGGAGACTTTTGAGGTCCCATCAGTCGAGCTACAGCCACCAGACAGGGAACAGATACCAAGTCTCCAGGGAGAGGGCATTGGCAAGAGTAAGGCAGTGTAGCCAGAGTTCAGGCTGAGAGGAGGAAACACCAAAACTCAGGGGCATCAAAATGGATCACTGGAATGTATTGTCTTTGGAGAATCTCAAAGCAACCCAGAGACTCACTAATCTATATTAGGATTCTTGGATTGGGAAGATAAATGTTGCTATCTTCAGATATATGTATTTGATATTATTTCATAATTCTTTAATCTTATAAAATTTGGGAACTAGGGTAGAACAGATCTTGGGTCAGACTATATGCAGGAGACATCAGTGGAAGAACTGGGGAAGACAAAGCCAGGAGAAGCAACATCACTGTCCTGCCTACTGGGAAATAGAAGTCAAATGACCTACCTTTTAGACTATGTAAGGCCCTGGACTTTCAGATAATTCCAGAAGAGTAAGCTCTACTAAGAGATCTTGAACTTTCTGTTAATCTAGAGGATAGAGGCACTAGCTATTTACTGAAAAAAAAAAAAAAAAAAAAAAAACAGATTGTCACTACATTTATATGCTGATTTGTGGGGCAATTTATACTACACACGTAATGGAATTCTGCAAAGAAGATTTTTTAAATCATGGTACAGACATGCATTTATAGGTTTACTTTGTGGAAAAATGTCTACAAAAGACTATTGAGTGGGGAAAAGCAAGTTATAAAGCAGCATATATAAAGCAGCATGATGCCATTTATGTATAATGGGTCACAAGATCAGTAATAAGTATGGCCTCTTCATTTGGTTGGGTATAACATAAATTCAAATTTCCTTTATTGTTCAAATTATAACACTAATTCTATTCTACTTACCTCAGCAGAAAATAGTTTTCTTTAATGACATTCCTTTACGTCAATTTTGCTTAGAATTTCTTTTCACGAAACCAACTTTTGGTTTCTTTCTTTTTTTTTTTTCTTGAGACAGGCTCACTCTGTTACCCAGGCATGAGTGTAGTGGCATGATCATAGTTCACTGCAGCCTTGATCTCTTGGGCTCAAGGGATCCTTCCACCTCAGCCTCCCAAGTAGCTGGGACTACAGGTGCACACCACCATACACAGCTTATTTTTTTCTCTTTAGTAGAGACAAGGTCTTGCTATGTTGTCCTGGCTGGTCTTGAATTCCTTGAGCTCAAGTGATCCTCCCAACTTGACCTTTCACAGTGCTGGGATTACAGGTGTGAGCCACCTCACCCAGTCTAATCTTTATTATTTTCTTCCTTCTGCTAGCTTTGGGTTTGGCTTGATGGAAGGTGCAAAGTTAGGTTATTCCTCAAATGACAGGACTCTTAAATGTGTTGTCTAAGTCAGCATACTTTGTGATTGATGGGAGAACTTGAGGGTTCAAATGCACCACTACTTTCCAAAGTAAGCCTTGACTTCCCAAATGATAGCTTTTTAGGGGTGGATTCTTCCATTGTTCACATATACAACACTCACTAGATCACAAGCTTTCCCTCATAAAAACTGAAATGGTGCAGAGGTTGATGTCTGCTGCCCATAGATTCTAAATCTTCCTAACCCTAACTGCAGTGCAGAAGCCAGACCACTGCTCACTCTGTTTTGATGGTATAGGCAACTGTTGTCTCAAGGACCAGTTGACTGCCACCCTAAATAACTGAATATCAAAGAAGGATATGAAACGCTTCTCTCTTGGAGGCACAAGTGGAGCTGTTTATAATTTCCCCCCCATGCTATAAATTTCGGATTCTGCACATCACGCACATATGTAAAAATATGACTAGAAGGATTTTCTCTAAAATGCTAACAATGGTCATACAGTAATTTGGGGGATTTTAAAAAATTTTTTAATTTGTTATATTTTTGAATTTTTAGAACAATAAACATATAATTTTATAATCAGAAGAGTAATAAACAGCTAGCACTTATTAATCATTTACTATGTGCAAACATTTTACATTTGATCCTTCACAGACCTCTGTAAGGTACATACTATTGCTATCCTCATTTACCAATGAAGAAACTGAGACAGAAACAGATCAGGTAATTTGCCTGAGTCACAAGGTAGAGCCAAGGTACAAACATAGATGTCTGTTTTGTTTTTGTTTTTGTTTTTCCTTTTGAGACAGAGTCTTACTCTGTTGCCCAGGCTGGAGTGTGGTGGTGCAATCACAGCTCACTGCAGCCTCATCCTCTAGGGCTCAAGTGATCCTCCCATCTCAGCCTCCTGAGTAGCTGGAACTACAGGTGTGCACCACCATGCCTAGCTATTTTTTTTTAATTTTTTGCAAAGATAAAATCTCACTGTGTTGCCCAGACTGGTCTCAAACTCCTGGGTTCAAGCAATCCTTTCAGCTCAGCCTCCCAAAGTGCTGGGATTACAGGCATGAGCCACCATGCCTGGCCTGGTTTTACCTAGTATGTATGTTATAGAAAGAATTTTTATTTGAGCTAAGGAGAAGTAAAATAGTAAGAACCCAAAGATGAATGTAAAATATATGCTCAATACATTAATGTTAAATTTTGAGGGAGTTACATTCTGGTTGTGCCAAAGGGTGTATTTCAGAATCTTGCCACATTACCATCCCTGATAAAAATTTACCAAGTACTTAAGTGCTATTGCATTCTATTCTCAATCATGATCAAACGCATGAAGAAATGTTCTTTGCTATTCAAATTTATTTTGCTTGGGGCAAACCTAAAAATGATCACTAATCAGACACTGCTAAATAAAAGATCTGCAAATAGCATTCTGTAACAAAGCAAGTTGCAGCTTTGTTGAGATGCACCAGCTAGCCAGACTAGTTTTAGAAATGATTAAGAAAACAGGTATGATTATATAGTCAGTCATATTTTAAAGCAAATGTAGGTGAGCAGGAAGGTGAGGTGAACAAGGGGCCAGCACAGTCCAATGACTGAATGAGCAACACTAAGAGGTGGATCACTAACACACGGTAATGGGCTTAGGTGGCCAGGGGACTTAACAGTATTGTTAGGCACAGAGAGTAAGCACCTCTGAACCAGAGCAAGTTGACTTCTGTACCTTCTAGCTCCAAACCTTCTGCTCATTGTCCTCTAATATACTGTGTTTCATAGGCTAGCAATGCCAATTGTTGTAGAAAAATGTTGATGAAAGTAACTGAAAATTCTGTTATAGCTAAATTAATATATTAGCATAGTTTCCTCCTTGGTGTAATAATATCTCAAGAATATATCCCATTAAAGCGCTAGTGTACTTATGTTACTTCCTCTATGTCAGTTATTCTCTGCTAGGTCTCTTTCTGCTTCCAGAAAAGCTATTATGCATAGAAAACTTGGATGTACACAATCCAATCTGAGTTACATTAACATAATGGCATTAAACAAACTCACATCCATTAGGACGTCTACTGTCAGGAAAAGAAAAAAAAATAACAAGTGTTGGCAAGGATGTGGCGAAATCAGAACTCTGTGCCCTGTTGGTAGGATTGTAAAATGGTACAACTGCTGTGGAAAACAGTGTGGTGGTTCCTGAAAAAAATTAAAAAGAGAACTACCATATGATCCAAGGGTCTTGAAAAGGTATTTGCATACCCATGGTCATAAGCAGCACAATTCACAATAGACAAGAGATGGAAGCAACCCAGATGTCTCTCAACAGGTGAATGCATAAATACAATGTGGTAATACATACAATGCAATATTATTTAGCCTTAAAGAGGATGGAAATCCTGTCATATGCTATAACATGAGTGAACCTGAAGGATATGAAGTGAGACAAGCCAGTAACAAAACATAAATACTGTATAATTCTACTTACATGAGATAGCTACATTAGTCGAATTCATTGAGACAGAAAGTATACTAGTGGTTACCAGGGGCTGGAGAGACGCGGAAGAGGATCGTTGTTGTTTAATGAGCATATGGTTGCAGATTTGCAAGATAAAAAAGTTTTTGAAATCTGATTCATAGCAGTGTGAGTATACTTAACACCACAGAACTTTACGATGAAAAATGGCTAAGATGGTAAATGTTACGTTTTTTACCATAATAATTTTTTAGAAACTTCACCAAAAAATGTTAAATGTAAAAAATGAATTAATTAGACTTGATAAAAATTTAAAATATCTATTTATCAAGATGTTGAAAAAATGAAAAGGCAAATCACATAGTGGGAGAAAATGTTCACAATACATACATTTGCACTGGAGGTTGTGGTACTCTCTCCAGATTTCCCTTCCACAACTGTCAGTTTTGGCTGAGAGAAGCTCAACAGCTGAGCCTGGCTCTATCTATATATTGCTCTTGGCCAGAAGGAGCTGCCAGGGAATGAATACCTCAGTCCTGAAGGGGTTTGAAAATATAAACATGGAAGTCGCTGTTATCAATGGAATCTATAGCTCTGTGTGAAATGTCTTAGGTCTAAAATATTTGGTGAGGAGAGGTTTACAACAGAGTGTTGGAGAAACTCAATAGTTAGTGTTTGGGTAAAAGAGGGAGAATTTGAGAAGATAAGGGGGAAGAGGAGAGGAAAAGATAAGGGAATCCAGGGAGATGGGAGGTAAACTAGAATTGTGTGGAACAAGGAAGTCAAGGGAAGAGGATGCATGAGAAAGGAAGCAGCTTGTCAAATGTTGCAGAGATATTAGGCAAGACAAAGACTGAACAATCAATGTTCGTCACTTTTAGAATTAGGGAAGTCACTGGGGACCTGACGTGACAGAAATTTGGTTACATAATGGAGCAGAAGCCACATTGTAATGTGCTAATGAGGAGGTAAAGAATTAGTAAGTGAAACAACTGAGAAATGTTGAATGCGAAGGGGTAGAGAGAACTACATGAATATCTGGAACTGCTTTCTGGACTAGATAGCAAAATGCCTAAAAGTTTAATTTAATTATTTTTCAATAAGTAATATTAACAAATTCACTTGGTTCAACAGTGTAAAAGAATATACACTGAGAAGTCTTAACACTCACATATGTCCATTCAGCTCCTCATCCTCCGTATCCCTCGTGTGTCCACTGTATGTAACTACTATTTCCTAGTTTTATGGAATTGTCTCATTACTTCTTTAGGCAGCTATGAGCAAATACTAGTAGAAATGCATATTCCTCCCCTCTTTCTTACACAAAGGCAGCATAATAGCTTTGCTTTTTTCCCCTTAACAATAAATCTTGTATATTTATCAAGATTAGTCCTGAAAGAGCAACACTTAGATTGTCTCTAACTACTTACTACCATAAACAATGCTGCATTGAATAATCTTGTACAGATGAAAATTCACACATGTGTAGGTGAATTTTCAGGCTACAATTCCAGAAGTGTTATTTCTGCATCAAAGATAATTCTTTCTTTTGTTTTGCTTTTTTGAGACAGGGTATTGCTCTGTCACCCAGGCTGGAGTGCAGTAGAGCAATCTTAGCTCACTGCAGCCTCTTCCTCCTAGGTTCTAGTGATTCTTCTGCCTCAGTGACCTGGGTTGGGTAGCTGGGATAACAGGCACATGCCACCATGCCAGGCTAATTTTTGTGATTTTAGTAGAGGCGGGGTTTCACCATATTGGCCAGACTGGTCTTGAACTCCTGACCTCAGGTGATCCACCTGCCTCGGCCTCCCAAAGTGCTAGGATTACAGGCGTGAGCTACCACACCTGGCCCAAAAGATAATTCATTTAAAATTTTGATGGGCATTGCCAAATTGCTATCTATAGGATTTGTTTGATTTTGTTCTCCCAGGATGAGTGTGACAGTGCTTATTTCCCTTAGCCTTAGCAACAGAGAATACTATCACACCTATGAATTTTTTGTCATCTGATGAGTGACATTGGTATTTTAAGATACTTTTATTTTTCCTTTATATTATCGTGACAATGGTTGAAATGGTTTTATATGTTTAAAGGCAATGCATTTCTTTTGTAGTGAACCTTGTTGCACAGCGTTTTACTGTCTTTGGCTATTTTCCCTTTGGGTTTCTGGCTTTTGTCTTCTCAGTTTCTAGAAGCCCTTTATATTTGCTTGTGATATAAGTTGCAAATATTCTTATTCTAGTTATTTTGTTTATTGATTCTACTCCTGTTGTTTTTTTGTTTTGTTATGTTTTTGCTATGTAGAAGTTATTTTTATTTTATTTTAGTTGACTGCATCAATATTTCTTTATATGGCTTCTGTATATTGAATTATGATTGGAAAGACCTTTCATACTCTAAAGATATAAAGGAATTTTCCATATATTCTTCTAGAAGTGTTATATTTTTCCTTTCTTAATGGAAATCTTTAATCTACTACATCCTTATGCAAATGGATATGATAATTTTTATGACAGAGAGTAGCAGGAACACAACTTTATTGTCTTCTACTTTCACAGTAAATTAAGACTCAGTTTCAGGTGCTAAACTTGATAACGAGCAGAGGTGGGAAGAGGGGAAGTTGGTAGTGGAGAGAAAAGCTTGATTCAGTCACTATAAAAAAAAAAAAGAAGAACCATAGAACTTGAGAGACTTCCTGATAAGAGTGTTAGGAAGTGCTGGAGGCTCAGCTGAGCTGGGTGATAATACATTTATAATAATAGCAACAGGTCTGGTTATGTGATTTTTCTCCAGTTATGCTCAGAAGAAGCCCATTGCAGGCATGGCAAACTCAGATAGGATTCAAGTTTTGAATCCAGGAAGTCACATATCCAGATTGCAGGCATTTCCCAAAAAAATGAGACAAAAGGACAAGAAAAAGGAATATAGATAGGTTTCAAGAGAATGACAGAAATGACTGGTTCAAAATTGGATTGAGAGTGGTGGAGCAAGATATCTGAATAAAAGCCTCCAGTGAGCATCATCCCCAGGCAAGAACACCAAATTTATCACCTAACTACGCAAAAAAGCATAAGAACCAAAAATCAGGTGAGCAATCACAGTATCTGTTTATAACTTCATATCACTGAAAGAGGAACTGAAGAGGTTAAAAAAGACAGTCTTAAATTGCTGACACCACCCCGACCCATCCCCTGGCAGTGACCATGTGTCACAGAGAGGTAATCTGTGCATTTGGGGGAGGGAGAGTGCAGGAGTTGTGGGAAATCAGCGCTACAAACAGTGGCAGAACTCAGCTGATGCCCACAGAGAGAGCATTTAGACTAGCCCTATCCAGAAGGGAATTGCCCATTCCAGTGGTCAGAACTTGAGTTTGTCTTCAAGACTCACCATTATGGGCTAAAGTGCTGTGGAGTTCTAAACAAACTTGAAAGGCAGTCTGGCCACAAGCTCTGCAACTCCTAGGCAAGTCTTAGTGCTATACTAGGCTTGGAGCCAGTGGACTTGAAGGGCATGTGATCTAGTGAGACACAGCTAGTGTGGCCAATGGAGTGCTTGTACCAGTCCTCCCCCAGCTCCAGGCAGTGTAGCACACAACAACTAAAGTGACATCTACCTTCTGCTTGAGGAGAGGAGAGGGACAAGTAAAGAGACCTTTGTCTTGCAACTTGGATAACATCAGAGCCATAGTAGGATATGGTGCTGCGCAGAGTTATGAGACCCATGTTCCAGGCCCCTGCTCTCAGGTGGCATTTCTAGACACACTCTGGGGCAGGAGGGAACTGCTGCCTTGAAGGGAGGGACATAGTTCTGACAAGATTCATCAGCTGCTGACAAAAGAGCCCTTGGGCCCTGAATAACCAGCAGTGATGCCCAGATAGTAGGCCATAAACCTTCAGTGAGGCTCTGCGATGTGCTAGCTTCAGGTGAGACCCACCATATTTCCAGCTGATGTGGCTATAGTAAGACTCCTGCTTGAGAAAAGTAGGTGGAAAAGTAAAGGGGACTTTGTATTGCATTTTAGGTACCAGCTCAGCCACAGGGAGGGAGAGCACCAAGCAAGCTCTTGGGGTTCCCAGTTCCAGGCCTTGACTCTTGAATGGCATTTCTGGATCTGTACTGGGACAGAGGGGAGCCCACTGCCCTGAAGGTGATTCCAAGGCCTGACAGCATTCACCACAAGCTGACTGAAGAGAGTTCTGAATTAAGGCAGTAATAAATAGCCTACTGACCAAACAAAACAAAACAAAAGTAAACTAAACAAAAAAAAAGTCCAGGACCAAAGGGATTCACAGCCAAATTCTGCCAGAGGTACAAAGAGGAGCTGGTACCATTTCTTCTAAAACTATTCCAAATGATTGAAAAGGAGGGACTTATCCCTAACTAATTTTATGAGGCCCGTATCATCCTGATACCAAAACCTGGCAGAGATACAACAACAACAACAACAACTTCAGACCAATATACCTGATGAACATCACTGCAAAAATGCTCAGTAAAATACTGGCAAACCAAATCCAGCAGCATACCAAAAAGATTATCCACCACCAAGTCAGCTTCATCCCTGAGATGCAAGACTGCTTTAACATATACAAATCAATAAATATAATTCATCACATAAATGACAAAAACCACATGATTGTCTCAATAGATACAGAAAAGGCCTTCACTAAAATTCAGTAGCTCTTCATATTAAAAACTCTTAATAAACTAGATATTGATGAAACATATCTCCAAATGATAAGAGCCATTTATGACAAACCCACAGCCAATATCATACTGAATGGGCAAAAGCTGAAAGCATTCCCTTTGAAAACCAGCACAAGACAGGGATGCCCTCTCTTACCATTCCTATTCAACATAGAAGTTCTGGCCAGGACAATCAGGCAAGAGAAAGAAATAAAGCTTATTCAAACAGGAAGAGAGAAGGTCAAATTTTCTCTGCTTGCAGATGACATGATCCAATATCTAGAAAACCCTATTGTCTCATCCCAAAACCTTATCTTCAGCAAAGTCTCAGGATATAAAATCAATGTGCAAAAATCACAAGCATTCCTATACACCAACAATAGACAAGCAGCAGAGAGCCAAATCATGAATGAACTCCCATTCACAATTGCTACAAAGAGAATAAAATACCTAGGAATATGGCTAACAAGGGATATGAAGGATGTCTTCAAGGAGAACTACAAACCACTTCTCAAGGAAATAAGAGAGGACACAAACAAATGGAAGAACACTCCATCCTTGTGAATAGGAAGAATCAGTATCATGAAAATGGTCATACTGCCCAAAGTAATTTATAGATTCAATGCTATTCCCATCAAACTACCATTGACA
>CAUYLG010060981.1:0-16484 GCA_963573385.1 Cacajao melanocephalus | reverse complement strand
CTGAATAGACTGATAACAACGTCTGAAGTTGAGGCAGCAATCAATAGCCTACCAACAAAAAAAGTCCAGGTCCAGACGGTTTCACAGCCAAATTCTACCAGATGTACAAAGAGGAGCTGGTACCAATCATTCTGAAACTATATCAAACAATACAAAAAGAGGGAATCCTCCCTAACTCATTTTATGAGACCAACATCATCCTGATACCAAAACCAGGCAGAGACTCAACAAAAAAGAAAACTTCAGGCCAATATCCATGATGAATATAGATGCAAAAATCTTCAATAAAATACTGGCAAACCAAACGCAACAGCACATCAAAAACCTATTCATCACGATCAAGTAGGCTTCATCCCAGGGATGCAAGGCTGGTTCAACATATGCAAGTACACAAATGTAATCCATCACAGAACCAAAGACAAAAACCACATGATTATCTCAATAGATGCAGAGAAGGCCTTCGACAAAATTCAACAGCCCTTCATGCTAAAAACTCTCAATAAACTAGGTATCAATGGAAGTTATCATAAAATAATAAAAGCTATTTATGCCAAACCCACAGGCAATATCATACTGAATGAGCAAAAGCTGGAAGCATTCCCTTTGAAATTAGGCACTAGACAAGGATGCCCTCTCTCACCACTCCTATTCAATATAGTATTGGAAGTTCTAGCCAGAGCAATCAGGCAAGAAAAAGAAACGGTATTCAATTAGGAAAAGAGGAAGTCAAACTGTCTCTATTTGCAGATGACATGATTGTATATATAGAAGACCCCATCATCTCAGCCCAAAATCTCCTCAAACTGATAAGCAACTTCAGCAAAGTCTCAGGATACAAAATCAACGTGCAAAAATCACAAGCATTCCTATACACCAATAACAGACAAACAGAGAGCCAAATCAAGAGCGAACTCCCATTCACAATTGCTACAAAGAGAATAAAACACCTAGGAATACAACTAACAAAGGATGTAAAGGACCTCTTCAAGGAGAACTACAAACCACTTCTCAATGAAATAAGAGAGGACACAAACAGATGGAAAAGCATTCCATGCTCATGGTTAGGAAGAATCAATATTGTGAAAATGGCCATTCTGCCCAAAGTAATTTATAGATTCAACACTATTCTCATCAAGCTACCAATGACCTTCTTTACAGAACTGGAAAAAACCACTTTAAACTTCATATGGAACCACAAGAGAGCCCACATAGCCAAGACAATCCTAAGCAAAAAGAACAAAGCTGGAGGCATCACACTGCTGGAATTCAAACTATACATGGCTACAGTAATCAAAACAGCATGGTCCTGGTACCAAAACAGAGACATAGACCAATGGAACAGAACAGAGGCCTTGGAAGCAACACCACACATCTACAACCATCTGATCTTTGACAAACCTGACAAAAACAAGCAATGGGGAAAGGACTCTGTGTTTAATAAATGGTATTGGGAAAACTGGCCAGCAATGTGCAGAAAGCAGAAACTGGACCCCTTCCTGACACCTTACACTAAAATTAACTCCAGATAGATTAAAGATTTAAACATAAAACCTAGCACTATAAAAACTCTGGAAGAAAACCTAGGCAAAACCATCCAGGACATAGGCATAGGCAAGGACTTCATGACTAAAACACCAAAAACAATGGCAACAAAAGCCAAGATAGACAATGGGATCTAATTAAACTTCAGAGCTTCTGCACAGCAAAATAAACCATCATTAGTGTGAACCAGCAACCAACAGAATGGGGAAAAAATTTTTGCAATCTACCCATCTGACAAAGGACTAATATCCAGAATCTACAAAGAACTGAAACAGCTATACAAGAAAAATACAAACAAACCCATTCAAACCATTCAAAAGTGGGCAAAGGATATGAACAGACACTTCTCAAAAGAAGACATATATGAAGCCAACAAACATATGAAAAAATGCTCATCATCACTGGTCATTAGAGAAATGCAGATCAAAATCACATTGAGGTATCATTTCACACCAGTTAGAACGGTGATCATTAAAAAATCTGGAGACAGATGCTGGAGAGGATGTGGAGAAATAAGAACACTTTTACACTGTCGGTGGAAGTGTAAATTAGTTCAACCATTGTGGAAGACAGCGTGGCGATTCCTCAAGGATCTAGAAATAGAAATTCCATTTGACCCAGCAATCCCATTACTGGGTATATACCCAAAGGACTATAAATCGTTCTATTATAAAGATACACACACACGTATGTTCATTACGGCCCTGTGTACAATAGCAAAGACCTGGAACCAACCCAAATGCCCATCAATGATAGCCTGGACAAAGAAAATGTGGCACATATACACCATGGAATACTATGCAGCCATAAAAAAAAACGATGAGTTCACGTCCTTTGTAGGGACTTGGATGAATCTGGAAACCATCATTCTCAGCAAACTGACACAGGAACTGAAAACCAAACACTGCATGTTCTCACTCATAGGCAGGTGTTGAACAATAAGAATATGTGGACTCAGGGAGAGGAGCATCACATACTGGGGGCTGTTGGTGGGGGCTGGGGGCTTGGGGAGGTACAGCAGGGTGTGGGAAGGGTGGGGAGCAATAACATGGGGAGAAATGCCGGATATAGATGAAGGGGGAATAGAGGCAGCAAAACACCTGGTTATGTATGCACCTATGCAACAACCCTGGATGACCTGCACATGTACCCCAGAACCTAAGGTTAAAAAAAAAAAATGTTCAGCTTATCTTTGCTATAGTTTTCCCCATTCCTCCAATGTCTCAATCTGCAACTTCTAAACAAGAACACTAGATGATAAACTCCCTGAGGCCAGGGAAGATCTGCTGTGTTCACTGTTGCACTCCCAGTGGGTCTTGAATAAAGGCTTGTTACTGGAGAAGGGCACTTACCTTGAGCTTTGCAATCTGCCCCACAACAGAGCCCACAGCTCCAGATGCTGCATTAACCATCACTGTTTCTCCACCCTTCACACCACAGATGTCAAGTAGGCCAAAGTAGGCAGTCAGGCTAAGAGAAGAAAATTAAGGATATGTGAGTAGAGTTGTTTCTTTCCCCTATAACTAATTTATATATATCTTGAAGGCCTTCTCAATAGCCCAGTGCCATGGGTCCAAGTAAAAGATAAAAATATAGGAGATAAATATTACCAGCCATTGTTGGTTTACTTCCTCCATCTCTACTTTCAGATAGGAATAAAGACAATGTGAACTATGGAGAGAAGGGAGAGTTGGCTAGAAAGGGGCTGTATCCTGTCCATTCACAGGCCAAATTTCAGGGGCAAAAGACAGATCGTCTTCCTCAAACTTTGGGGACTCAAGAAGAGAGAGCTATGCCTCATTCCTATATAAGTGCTAGGGAGATGATGAACTTCATGGGAAAAGCCCCCATGTTATCATGGTGACATACCCACAGAATAGCTAGAATGCTATGATAGTAGGCATGTGAGGGTCACAGACAGCATCTGGAGTTTTCCATGGCTCCAAAGTGGTATGGAAGACCTGAAATTTCCCCATATTACCCCAAGTAAGATGTCAAAGTTGGCTTGCAGGAAAAGAGCTACTGGACCTACCAAGATGCAGCACAGGCAGTCCTGATGGGGACTGGGTGAAGACACCACCACATCTCATTGGATTGCCAGTTTGGAAGGTGATATAAGTGAAGACTTTCTTCACAACCAAAGTTTCCTCGTGTCTCCCTTCACCTCTCCTCCCCTACACCTGGCTCACAGTGCAGAGGGAATGATGGACAAGATAACAAAGAGAGAGGAAGAGCTCTCATCCATAGAGGGTAAAGGGCAGGCAGGAAAGACCAAGAAGTGCTGGAATTGTTTAGTGTCCACTAACTGAATGTAAGAAGGTATTACGCATCCTCTACTTTCACAATGGTGTCCTTAGCAGTGGCAATTTTGAGTGAAATATAAATATGGGGTGCATAGGAGTTGTTTTTGTTTAGAGGCCGATAAATGGTAATATCATTACCATCGATAATGGTATTACCGATGGTAATGATATTACCATTTCATTCTTTAGAAGACCTTCAAAGTATAAAAAAGTAAGGGGAAGAAAGGGTGGGAAGAAGGAAGATGGCAAAAGGATCTCACAACTTAGAGCAAGGAAGTAAATGAATTTCAGGTGAGGAAAGTCTTAGGGACACCCCAAAGTGAATGACCTTGCTTCTTCAGGGCATAAAAGGAAACTGGACATCTAAACTTCAGTTGGGAACTGGAGCATGGACACAGGATGAACTGACCAGAAGTCTTCTGGAGTGATGAGGCCATGAGAAGCTTAAGGGTTTTAGATCTGTACCAAGCCGAATGGCATTACAACCGTACTTGTGATTCATCTCAATTACTATTTATTTAGAGAGAAGGTCTTGCTCTGTCACCCAGGTTGTAGTGCAGTGGCACAGTTACAGCTCACTGCAGCCTTGACTTCCTAGGCTCAAGCCATCTTCCCAACTCAGCCTCCTGAGTAGCTGTAACTACAGAGGCATGCCATGATACCTGGCTAATTTTTGTATATTTTTGTAGAGACGTGGTCTCACTGCGTTGTCCAGGCTGGTCTTGAACTACTCAGCTCAAGTGATCCTCCTGCCTTAGCCTCCCGAAGTGCTGCAATTACTGGTGTAAGCCACCACATCTGGCTTCATCTCAGTTATTTAGACTTCAGATGCCCTTACCTCATGACCTCAGCGGCACATAGGGAAAGGTGAGGAAGGAGAGACAATAAAGAGAGGCCAAGGTACACTGATCTCCTTTCCCTTTTTAAACTCTGAAGTTTAAAAAGAAGGCCAAGAGCCTCCAGGGGAAGGGAGGACCTGGTTCCTTTGTGCTGCCTTTGACAGCTGCTTGGGAGGGATCATGCCGTGCTGCTTCTCACTGTCACTTTCTCTTTGTACCTGATAGTCTCTCACCTGATTTTCTCCCTCTTTCCTTCAGTCCCAAGGCTAACTCTAGCCTACATTTCTTTATTTTATTTTATTTTTGAGACAGAGTCTCGTTCTGTCACCCAGGCTGGAGTGCAATGGTGCGATCTTAGCTCATTGCAGTCTCAACCTTCTAGATTCAGTCAATCCTCCTGCCTCAGCCTCCCCAAAACCTGGGACTACAGGTGTGCAACACCATGCCCAACTAATTTTTCTATCTTTTGTAGAGATGAGGTTTTACCAGGTTGCCCAGGCTGGTCTCAACCTCCTGGGCTCAAGTGATTCACCTACCTCAGCCTCCCAAAGCACTGGGATTACAGGTGTGAATCACTGAGCCTAGCCTCATCCCTTTTATTAGTTACATATTTATTTATTTTTAATTGACAAAAATTGTATGTATATATATTTATTATGTACATGTTGTTTTGAAATATATAGACATTGTGGAATGACTAAATTGAGCTAATTAATAATACACATTACTTCACATAGTATGGTGAGAACATGTAAAATATATTCTCTTAACAAATTTCAAGTATATAGGCCGGGCACAATGGCTCACGCCTGTAATTCCACTACTTTGGGAGGCTGTGGCAGGCAGATCACTTGAGGTCAGGAATTCAAGACCAGCCTGGACAACATGGTAAAACCCCATCTCTACTAAAAATACAAAAATCACCCAGGCATGATGGTGCATGCCTGTAATCCCAGCTACACAGGAGGCTGAGGCAGGAGAACTGCATGAACCTGGGAGGTGGAGGTTGCAGTGATCTGAGATCACACCACTGCACTCCATCCTGGGCGACAGAGCAAGACTCCGTCTCAAAAACAAAAAAACAAAAAACAAACAAAACCCCCATAAATTTCAAGAATATAATATGTTATTATTAATATTAACTATAGTCACCATGTTGTACAATAGAGAACTTATTCCTTTGTCTAACTAAAATTTTGTATCCTTTGACCAACATCTCCCCAACCCTTCAGCTTCTCACCCCTGGTAAATATCATTCTACTCTTTTATTCTATGAGTTCAACTTTTTTAGATTCCACATTTAAGGACATCATATGGTATTTGCCTTTCTGTGTCTGGCTTATTTCACTTAACATAAAGTCCTCCAATGTTGTCACAAATGACAAGATTTTCTTCTTTTTTAAGGCTGAATAGTATTCTACTGTGTATATAGACCTCATTTTCTTTATCCCTTCACTCATTGATGGACATCAGGTTGATCTTCCTTCTTAGTCCTGCCATCTTCTGTAATCATCCCCTGAGACTATAATGCATCAAATTATCTTCCTGTTGACCAAGTTCTGAACAAACCATTTTGGAAAACCAGAGTGTCAGACATTCAAACAAATGAAATAAATCCACGAAACTCACCCTGTCATGCCAACTGTCCCCAGAGCCAAAGACAGTGGTATTGTGTCTAGCCACTCTGTTGGCAGCTTTTCCAGATCTTTCCCATCAGAAATGGAGTGCGTTGTCCAGCCTGAAGAAGCCAGTACAACAGTTCCTGTTGGTAAGTCTGCATTTTTACTTTCCACAATCCTGAAAGATAAAGCACATTAAGGCATGTGATATGTCTTCCCTTTCAAAGGAGTCGGGATGCTGTGGGGTTAGTGTTGACAAAAGGGCACTGACGTTGATATTCCATGATTGATAGTCTACCTCCCCTTCCAACTTAATTCTTAGCCATCGGCATAGGAGTCATCAGAGAACTCAAAAGTGGACCAGTCACTTGAGGAGTGGCTCATGTGGTGAGGAGTGCCTGTTCTCACCCACTTCTCTTCCTTGTTTCTTCCTTTTTTTTTTTTTTTTTTTTTGAGACAGAGTCTTGCTCTGTCACCCAGGCTAGAGTGCAGTGGTGAAATCTCAGTTCACTGCAACCTCCACCTCCCGGGTTCAAGCATTCTCCTGCCTCAGCCTCTCAGCTAGCTAGGATTACAGGCGCCCACCACCGCGCCTGGCTAATTTTTGTATTTTCAGTAGAGACAGGGTTTCACCATCTTGGCCAGGCTGGTCTTGAACTGCTGACCTCGTGATCCACCTGCCTCCGCCTCTCAAAGTGCTGGGATTACAGGCATGAGCCACTGCGCCCAGGCTGCTCTTCCTTTTAAGCAAGAGTTCTCTGTCTTCGGCTCAAGGCAACCTGGACACTAACCTTCTCTTCTTTAGGAGCTGCTCTTTCCCTTAGCCTTCTTCTCTCCTGAATCTTTGAGATTTTCCTTTCTACTGTCCCTTTCACTCAGGGTATAGGCATGCTCAACTCTGCCATTTTAAAATCCCAGCCCTCCCCTATCTCCTTGTTCCTTCGTCTTCCTTTTTCAGCCAAACTTCTTCACTTCCCTCATGTGCTAACCCGCTGCAACCTGCCTCCCACACCTACTACTCCACTAAGGTCACAACAACCTCCTGAGTGCAAAATCCAGTGAATATTCCTTAATCATTGTCCAATTTTACTTTTCCACTCTATTAACACAGGGGCACCCAAAGTCTTCCCCCACTGGTTACCAGGATACTGATCTCTCCTGGCTTTTTACCTCCTCCTCTAAGCTGCACCCTTTCTGTCTCATTTATTGATTCCCTTTCCTTCATCCAACTCTTTATATATATATTTTGAGACAGAGTTTCACTCTTGTTGCCCAGGCTGGAGTGCAATGGCATGATTTCGGCTCACTGCAACCTCCGCCTCCTGGGTTCAAGCTATTTTCCTGCCTCAGCCTCCTGAGTAGCTGGGATTACAGGCAGGCACCAGCACGCCTGGCTAATTTTTTGTATTTTTAGTAGAGACGAGATTTCTCCATGTTGGTCAGGCTGGTCTCGAACTCCCGGTCTCAGGATCTGCTGGCCTCAGCCTCCCAGCGTGCTGGGATTACAGGTGTGAGCCACTGTGCACAGCCTCAACTGTTTATCATTCTTTACCATCTTTCCTCCCCAGATCATAAAGTTATATAACACATACTTATTCTAGAAATTTTTAAACATATAAAATAAAAATATCAGTTCTAATCTCACAGCACAAAGACAACTGCTAATATTTGGCAATCTTAATGGTATATTTAAAAATGTGTATTGTATATATTTACATAATTGAAGTAATTTTATATGTTTTGTAACCTATAATTTATCTGTCAACATTCCACTGGTCTGTATGATTTATATCTTTTTCCATGTTAGTAAGAATCCTTCAAAAACGGTAATGAATTTAATTATGCCCCCGTTATTAGAATACTTTCAGTATTTTTCCCTTTTTAATTTTTTTTTCCTTTTTTCTCTGAGTCTACTTGCTAGGAAATATATTTTAATTAATATTCATAAACATGATTATTATTTCCTTTTTTTTTGAGACATGGTCTCCCTTTGTCACTCAGGCTGGAGTGTAGTGGTACGATCATGGCTCACTGCAGCCTCAACCTCCTGAGCTCAAGTGATCCTCCCACCTCAGCCTCCTGAGTAGCTGGGACAGAGTAGCTGGGTCCACAGTAACACACCACCATGTCCATCTAATTTTGGTTTTTTTTTTTTTTTGAGACAAGAGTTTTGATCTGTTGCCCAGTCTGGAGTGCAATGGCATGATCTTGGCTCACTGCAACCTCTGCCTCCCAGGTTCAAGCAATTCTCGTGCCTCAGCCTCCTGAGTACTGGGATTATAGGTGTGTACCACCACACCAGCTAATTTTTGTATTTTTAGTAGAGATGGGGTTTCACCATGTTGCCCAGGCTAGTCTTGAACTCCTGATCTTAGGTGATCCACCCACCTCAGCCTCCCAAAGTACTGAGATTACAGGTGTGAGCCACTGCACCCAGCATTTTTTATATTTTTTTGTAGAGACAAGGTTAACCATGTTGCCCAGGGTGGTCTCAAACTCCTAGATTCACCCACCTCAGCCTCCTGAGGGGCCAGGATTACAGGAATGAACCAATGTGCCTGGCTAACCATTGTTTCCTTAGTCAGGATTTCTATAAATGGTATTACTAGGTCAAAGAGTATTAAAACATTTGCAACTCTTGCTGCATATTGCCAAATTCCCTTCCAGAAGGTTGTGGCAACTTCCATTGCCACCATGAATATATAAGTGTATCATCTCCATCACTGAGTATTATATTTTAAAAAATAGTTTGCCAATCCAGCAAACACAAATACATGTTCATTTCTTTAATTATTAGCAAGAATGCATAAGACTTATATGAAGAAAACTGTTAGTGGGATATAAGACAAAATGGATAAATGGAGAAGCATACCTTGTGTTTGGAGAGAGAAATTGTAAAGATGTCAGTTTCCTTTAAATAAATCTGTAAGGTCATTGAAATCCCTATAAAGATCCACACAAGATTTCAACAAATGGTATTATAATAACTGGCGAGTCATTGAGACATAAAATTTAAAAAAATAAAAAATGAGATGTTTGGGTTTTTTTTAGAGACAAGGTTTCGCCATGTTTCCCAGGTTGGTCTCAAACTCCTGAGCTCAAACAATCCATCCATGTTGGCCTCCCAAAGTGTTAGGATTACAGGTGTGAGCCACTGCACCTGGCCTCACTCTTTATTCCAATATAAAAACTAAATGACTTAAAAATTTTATTGTAAAAAATTAAACTATAAAATACAGAAAACATGAATAACTTTTTTTTTTTTGAGATGGAGTGTCACTCTGTTGCCAGGCTGGAGTGCAATGGCATGATCTTGGCTCACTGCAACCTCCATCTCCCGGGTTCAAGCGATTCTCCAGCCTCAGCCTCCCGAGTAGCTGGGATTACAGGCATCCACCACTGCGCCTGGCTAATTTTTGTATTTTTCATAGAGATGAGGTTTCACCATGTTGGCTGGGCTGGTCTCGAACTTCTGACCTCAGGTGATCCACGCCTCGGCCTCCCAAAGTGCTGAGATTACAGGTGTGAGCTACCACACCCAGCATGAATAAATGTTTTAGTAATTATGCAGTGGGGAATGCCTTTCTAAGCGTGAGAGGAAACTAAAAGACCATAATTATAAATCTTTATAATTTTATCACATAAAATGTTAAACTATAATTAGACACAGAGGAAAGATCAACAAAGGCCCAAACATTTGCAATACTAATATCCTGAACGTAGAAGCAGCTTTTACAAATCAATATAACAAATGAGAAGACCTAAAGGAAAAAGGGCAAAGGATATAAGCAGATAATCCACAGAAGAAAATTGAGAATTAACTTACAAAAAGAAGGTCAACATCATTAATAATAAAAGAAATGCAAACTAAACTAAGCATAAAGTATCAACATATTCATCTCATGTTGTCAACACTGATGGTGAACAGTATAAGGGAAACAGGTTAATACTGTTGATAGGAGTAAACACTCATACAATTTTTTGTTTGTTTGTTTTTTTGAAACAAAGTCTTGCTCTATTGCTCAGGCTGGAGTACAGAGGCATGATAGCTCACTGCAACCCCACCTCCTGGATTCAAGCGATTCTTATGCCTCAGGCTCCTGAATAGCTGGGATTACAGGTGCCCACTACCACATCTGACTAATTGTTTTATTTTTAGTAGAGATGGGGTTTTGCCATGTTGGCCAGGCTGGTCTCAAACTCCTGACCTCAAGTGATCCTCCTGCCTCAGCCTCCCAAAGTGCTGGGATTACAGGCATGAGCCACTGTGTCCGGCCTTCCTATAATTTTTTTGAAGAATAATTTGTCATCACCTTTTCAGATTAAAAATATACATCTCTGGCCGGGCACGGTGGCTCATGCCTATAATCCCAGCACTTTGGGAGGCCGAGGCGGGTCGATCACGAGGTCAAGAGATCAAGACCATCCTGGTCAACATGGTGAAACCCCGTCTCTACTAAAAATACAAAAATTAGCTGGGCATGGTGGTGCACGCCTGTAGTCCCAGCTACCCGGGAGGCTGAGGCAGAAGAATTGCTTGAACCCAGGAGGCGGAGGTTGTGGTGAGCCGAGATCGCACCATTGCACTCCAGCCTGGGTAAAAAGAGCGAAACTGTGTCTCCAAAAAAAAAAAAAATATATATATATATATATGTATATATACACATCTCTTTGGGTCTAGAATTTATACTTCTGGGAATTTAATGTAAAGCAATACTCATCCAAGAGGGAAAAGAATACACAGATACACACATATAGATATATACATGCTCCTGGAAGAATTATTTGTCATAGAAAAAATTGAAAACAGTTGTTATCAGTAGTAGACTAGTTAAATGGTGGAAGAGAATAAAATAATTTATAGCTATTAAAAGGTAGGTGGTATATTTATACACTATAAATGAAAGATATCCTTAACCTATTAAGTGATAGAAAGTAGTTTTCTACAGGGCATTTAATTCCATTTAAAATTTATATATAAAAGTATGTGCACCAAACAATTTTGTTTTTGAGATGGAGTCTCGCTTTATCTTCCAGGCTAGAGTGTAGTGGTGCAATCTTGGCTCACTGCAACCTCCGCCTCCCAGTTTCAAGTGATTTTCCTGCCTCAGCCTCCTGAGTAGCTGGGATTACAGGCATGCACTAACACGCCCAGCTAATTTTTGTATTTTTAGTAGAGACGGGGTTTCACCATGTTGGCTAGGCTGATCTCGAATTCCTGACCTCAAGTGATCAGCCCACCTCAGCCTCCAAACATGCTGGGATTACAGGCGTGAGCCACTGTGCCTGGCCCACAATTTTTGAAAATTAACCATAGTTGTCTTTTTTTTTTTTTTTGAGACAGAGTCTTGCTCTGTCACCAAGGCTGGAGTGCAGTGGCGCAATCACAGCTCCCTGGAACCTCCACCTCCCAGGTTTAAGCAATTCTCTACCCCAGCCTCCTGAGCAGCTGAGATTACAGGTATGTACCACCATGCCAGCTAATTTATTTTTAGTAGAGACAGGGTTTCACCATGCTTGGCCAAGCTGGTCTCGAACTCCCAACCTTGTGATCCACCTGCCTCGGCCTCCCCATAGTTGTCTTTATGGTTCAGATGATGGGGGAACTTTCAGTTTCCAAGATAAAAATTTTTGTTTTATTTGAATTTTTAGAATAATTATGACCTGGATGAATATTTTTTATTTATTTATTTATTTATATTATTTTTAGTAATTAAAAGTAAGGATGGCAATTCCACATCCTTCCCTCCTTTCCAACTAGTCAGGAAGGGTACAGGATTTCCCAAGTTGCTTCGAAGATCACACAGTGAGTGAACCACACAGGCTGAAGAAATTGTAGGCGTAATGGGCAGAGACAGGGCCCAGCAGGAGGTAAAGAGGAGACATATTTTGCAAGCATTGGGACCAATGGAAATGATTACCTGGCCACTTGCTGCCCCATCATTGTATCACCTTCCTTCAATCTTTTGGCTGCCACTCTGGAAAAAAAATTGGCATTCTTAATACATAAGAACATCTGGGGACTGTTTTGAGTTTCAAGCCAAATGAAAAACTACTGGGTAAGCGTATGTGGCAATAAAACCTGGATAGATGAAGGCATATAGTTAGGTGAGATACAGGAAGAAAGCTGTTAGAGCAAGTTGTGCTCTGGGACCTCAGATAAGCACTCCGATTGGATTTTTTTATGAGCGAACACAAAAGTCTTACTACCATGTTCAGGTAAAGATGAATTTCTACAAATGACTTTAAAAAATATAACCCAGGCACCACCGCATACTTGTTACCCAAAATACTAGCTACACAAAAAGATGCCAATCAACATTTCAAAACTGTGTTTTCCACTTGAGATTTGAATCTTTATCAATCGGCTATGAAAAAAATGTAAAAGAATGATGGCTATATTATTTATCTAGGCCAAAAATTACTGAGGACTTAGTGGTCAATAAAGGCTTTTGATTTTCTCCCCTCCCTGAGTTGTTTGCTGAGTATATAAGTTTGAGTCAACTGCAGATTTACCTAAATTAAAAGAATACAGGTAAATGGAAGGCCAGAAAAAGCTGATGTTAGTCTTAGCATCTTCCTCTATCCAAATCATTTGCCAGTAGTGAAATGGACAAATTAGGGTTTGGCTTTTTTCTTTATGAGATGGGATCTTGCTCTGTTACCTAGACTGGAGTGCAATGGCATGATCTCGGGTCACTGCAACCTCTGCCTCCCAGACTCAAGTGATCTTTCCACCTCAGCCTCCTGAGAAGCTGGGGCCACAGGCATGCACCACCACGTCTGGCTAATTTTAGTATTTTTAGTAGAGACAGGGTTTCATTATGTTGCCCAGGCTTTAGTTTTTCTTTTACGGTTTTTTTTTCTGGAAGTAATTCTGTTGAGCAATGAAAGGCAAATTGTGCAGAGCAGATAGGAAATGGTTGGGACAAAGGGACCAAGGTGATCTCTCACTAATCTTTTTAGACCTTTGCTGCAAAAGATGCGCATGCACGAATCCTGTCACTGATACTGTGCTGGGAGAACCAGAGGGAAAGTGACAATGTTTTAAGTCAGTTGGATATTTTAAAAGATGAACTACCTCAAAATAGCATTTAACACAGCATTAGCATCTTGAGGGGGAAAATAAATAATACCTCATGTAAGGATCCACGGTGAGGAACAAAGCTTCAAGCAGGACCTCTGCAAAATAGAGCATTCCATAGGCAATTAGAAACTCGAGGCCTAAGAGGAACAATAGACACTGAGCACTACTAGACGGGGTGGGGTGAGACAGGCACGAGGGTTGAGAAACTACCTATGAGGTACTGTGCTCACTACCTGGGTGACAGGATCATTCATACACCAAACCTCAGCCTTATGTGATTTACACATAGAACAAACCTGCATAGGTACCCCTAAAACCAAAATAAAAGTGGAAGAAAAAAAAAACAGAACTCAAGTACTGATGCCTTAATTGTTTTTGGCATTTTTTTTTTTGAGACCGTTTCGCTCTTATTGCCCAGGCTGGAGTACAATGGCGCGATCTCGGCTCACTGCAACCTCCACCTCCCAGGTTCAAGCAATTCTCCTGCCTCAGCCTCTGGAGTAGGTGGGATTACCGGCATGCACCACCATCCCCAGCTAATTTTGTATTTTTAGTAGAGATGGGGTTTCTCCATGTTGGTCAGACTGGTCTCGAACTCCCAACTTCAGGTGATCTGCCCGCCTTGGCCTCCAAAGTGCTGAGATTACAGGCATGAGCCACCACGCCTGGCTTTTTTTTTTTTTTTGAGATGGAGTCTTGCCCTGTTGCCCAGGCTGGAGTGCAGTGGCTTGATCTCTGCACACTGCAATCTCCATCTCCCAGGTTCAAGTGATTCTTGTGCCTCAGCCTCCTGAGTAGCTGGGATTACAGGTGTACCCACCACCATGCCAGGCTAATTTTTGTATTTTTAGTAGAGACGGGGTTTCATCATGTTAACCAGGCTTGTCTTAAACTCCTGACCTCAAGAGATCCTCCCATCTTGGCCTCCCAAAGTACTGGGATTACAGGCGTGAGCCACTGCACCAGGCCTGTTTTTGACATCCTAAAAAAACACAGATAATACTTCTGTTGCAGGGTTGCCTTCCCATCTATGCTTCTATGGAAGAGACAAGAAGGGGTTATCACTTTTGGCCCATCCCAGTTAATAGTAATAATAATAATAATAATGCTATTTACTCAATATTCATTCCATGCTTTACATGAATTATTTCATTTGATATTCAACAAATATTGTTTTCATTTTATTTAAGTTTAGGTTCAGTAACTTGCCCAAGGCCACATGTAAACCATTGGGTCACAGTGCTCACCATACAGTTTCATTGCCAGCCACAGTTAGTGTTGGAGAATGTGCATTTTGCTGGAGTGACTCTCATATACATTCTTTGGAATTTTGAATTTGAATCACGGCCATCACAGCTTAGATGGAACTGATCACTTTGCCACGCTACTTCATTGCATCCCCTTTTCTCAAAAGCTTACTTACCTGAAAACACTCCTTATACACTCCCCTTAAAGTCTGAGCTCTGCATATAGCTACTGGGCAGTGCTTGCCTCACTGTCATCATCAGGCTCACGAGGACAGAGAGGACATCCTCCCCACGGTCTGGTCAAAGCCATGAGGAGTGATGCACTCAAGCATGAATTTCAATTATCAATGAAAGCAGAGGAATCCTGCCACGTGACATGGAGTCTTCACACAGAGAACCCTGGAGAGGTCTTTGTGGCAGATTGCAAAATGGCCACAAATAACTCCCACCCTTGTGTGCTGGTCTCCTTGCCACTTCTCCCAACAAGAAATCTATTTTCTGCCTGTTGAATCTGAGCCTGGCTTTGTGATTTGCTTCAACCTTGTTAGCAAACATGGTACAAGTAGAGTCTTGAAAAGTGCTTACACAGCGGGGTGTGGTAGCTCACACCTTTAATTCCAGCACTTTGGGAGGCTGAGGTGGGTGGATCATCTGAGGTCAGGAGTTCAAAACCAGCCTGGCCAAGATGGGGAAACCCATCTCTACTAACAATACAAAAATTAGCCGAGCATGCTGGTGCGCGCCTGTAATCCCAGCTACTCAGGAGGCTGAGGCAGGAAAATCGCTTGAACCTGGGAGGTGGAGGTTGCAGTGAGCCAAGATTGTGCCACCATACTCCAACCTGGGCAACAGAGTGAGACTCTGTCAGAAAGAAAGAAAAAGAAAGAAAGAAAGAAAGAAAAGAAAGAAAGAAAGAAAGAGAAAGAAAGAAAGAAAGAAAGAAAGAAAGAAAGAAAGAAAAGTGCTTGCACATTGGAGCTTGCCAACTCCTGCTCCTCTAGATCTATGGGACCACTATGAGAACAGAGCTCAAACTAGCCTGCTAGAAAGGCCACATAGATGAGAACTGAGGCATGCACCCCAACAGACATGTGAACAAGGCCCATCCTAAATTAATTATTTGCCAACCCAAAGAATTGTGAACTAATAAATGATGGTTGTTTAGAGTCACTAAACTTTAGGGTAGTTTCTTAGGCAGCAAAGGCTAACTGATACAGTTCCTTCCAACTCTGAAATCTTTTGAGTATGACTTACCTCCATTTTTTAAGGGCGGGAGCTCAGCTGTCTTCAACTCAAAGTCACTATTAGTAGGACTGCCAACAAAGTGCTTCTTCAGGGTCCACCTCTTAGCACGAACCATCCTGAAGCTCCTAGAACACAGTAAATATGTAGTCAATATGCATTTTAACAGTTCCCTAGCCATCGAACTGAGCCCAGATAGCACAACTACAATATCCCCAAATCTCAACATTATCATGTAACATCAACCACATTCATTTAATATTTACTATGTTTCTGGTGCCATGCTAAGCACTTCATATAGATTACCTCATTTTATCCTTATAACTTCCTTATAAGATAGGCATTAGTATCATTGCCAGTGTATGGATAAGGAAACTGAAGTTTAAAGAAACCTTCAAGACAAGGAAAAATATAAATCAACAAAGAAATTCTTCCCCCGGGGCGCGGTGGCTCACGCCTGTAATCCCAGCACTTTGGGAGACCGAGGTGGGTGAATCACGAGGTCAAGAGATAGAGACCATCCTGGCTGATATGGTGAAGCCCCGTCTCTACTAAAAATACAAAAATTAGCCAGGCGTGGTGGCACGCGCCTGTGGTCCCAGCTA
>CAUYLG010060980.1:0-14366 GCA_963573385.1 Cacajao melanocephalus | reverse complement strand
TCATGCCTTGTTCTCTTGCTGATGAGGAGCTGCGATCCCCTGTAGGAGGAGAGGCATTCTGATTTCGGGTGTTCTCAGCCTTTTTGCACTGGTTTCTTCCCATTTTTGTGGATTTATCCACTTGTCGTCTTTGTAATTGCTGACTTTCAGATTGGATCTGAGTGGACGTCCGGCTTGTTGGTGATGAAGTTTTTTCTGTTTCTTAGTTTTCCTTTGGCGGACGCCCCTTTCCCCGCAGAGCTGGACCTTACCAGTTCAGCTGTGCTTACTGTGAAACTCTCAGTCCTCAGCGCTTCCAATTGCTGTTCTCCTGGTGGGGATGAGACCAGCCGAGCTGGACTCAAAGGGCACTCTGTCCCGTATACTCCGCACCGAGAAGCGCTGTGCCGGGGCGCCGGCAAAACAGCCGTGCCAGCCAAAAAAGTCGCGCTAGCGACCCGTGTGGCTCCTCCGCCGGGAATCTCCCAGTCTGTGGGCAACAAAAATTCGTCTGAAAGTGCGGCATCCACTCCCTCTCTGCGCTTTCACTGGGACCTACAATCCTGAGCTGTTGTTAATCGGCCATCTTGGATCTCTCTCCCCATTTCTATCATATTAATAATAATTTATAATATATTAATAATGGCTTATTTCATTTAATAAGCCAGTCACAAATGGACACACAAAAGGACACATATGTCCACTTATATGAGGCACCCAGAGTGGTTACATTTACAGACTGAAAGTAGGATGGTGGTTAGCAGAGGATGGGAAAGGGCAGAATGGGAGTGATTGTTTAGTGGGTATGGAGTCTCAGCTGGCAAGAGGAGAAGCTCTGGACATGGATGGTGGTGATGGTCACACAATAACGTGAAGATACTTAGTGCCACTGAACTCTACAGTTAGAAGTGGTTAAAATAGCAAATTTTATTTATGTCTATTTTGACCACAATTACTTGGAATAAGGAAAGAAAAAGAAAAATAGCAAACAAACATTTCTGCTTTATTTCTAGTATAAGTTAGATTAGGTGATGATACCTAGATGTGTGGCCACAAAGAACTTCTCAGCATCCCTCCTTTTTTTTTCTTTTGAGACAGAGTCTCATTCTGTCACTCAGGCTGGAGTGCAGTGGCATGATCATGGCTCACTGTAGCCTCAACCTTTCCTGGGCTCAGGTGATTCTCCTACCTCAGCTTTCCAAGTAACTAGGACTGCAGGTATGTGTCACCATGCCTGGCTAATTTTTGTATTTTTTGTAGAAATGGAGTTTCACCATGTTGCCTAGGCCAGTCTCAAACTCCTGGGCTCAAGTGATTGGCCGGCCTCAGCCTCTCAAAGTGTGGGATTGCAGGCATGAGTCACTGTGCCTGGCCTCAGTACTCTTTCTTGAACTGAATGACCTGTCTACAGCCTGATCAACATGTGGCCTCCTACTTGCAGGAGAAGAGTGGGTCTCAGAAGCTCACCCTCACTGGATAAGCAGAGAATGTGAGAGTCTTGAATTTAGCTCTTGGGCACAGTCCCTACACAGAGACCCTGATGGACATACTCAGTTCTCCCTCCGTCTCCGAACTCTCCAATCAGATGAGTTATTCTCCTTGTCTTCTGGACCAGATAGTGAGGGAGGAGGACGAAGGTCACAATATCCCTCCTGCAATTTCCACATTGGGCAGCAACAGTGGAAGTTCTCTCCCCTCTATGGAGACATAAGGGGTAGAGAATAAATGTGCCTCCCTCACTTGTATCTTAAGTGCACATATGTACTTATGGAGATACATCTCTCTGTAACATGGTGTTCCTGCTTTGTGTTTATTTTTGATTTTAATTTTGTGAGAGTTGTGACATTACCACCAGTTCGGAATAAATGGAGTTGGACATCGACATAGTTTGGATGTCCCCTCCAAATCTCATGTTGAGATGCAATCCCCAGTGCTGGAGGTTGGGCCTAGTGAGAGGTGGCGGGCCCTGGGGGCAGATCCCTCATGGGTTGGTGCTGTCCTTGTGCTAGTGACTGAGTTCTTATGAGATCTGCGTGTTTAAAAGTGTGTGGCATCTCCCTTTGCATTCTCTCTTGCTCCTGCTTTCACCATGTGACTTGCCCACTTTTAGTTCACCTTTTGCCATGAATAAAAGCTCCCAGAGGCTTTCCCAGAATAAATGATCCAGTCTCAGGTATTCCTTTATGGCAAGGTAAGAATGGCCTAACACAGACCTGTTCCACAATGCCCCTGTTGATTCACTTATTCTAGTCCATGTTCTCTCAAGTTTCTGAGTGTTTTCATACCCTTGTGGGATGTTGGTGAGTTGTACCAGGTCTTTAAGAGGGCAGATCCTAAAGTGGGGAGGGATGGGCCTGCCCCCCTCACCCTGCCCCAGGCCTCTCTTCTGTCTGGCCTTTCCATTGTTCCTTCCCCTACCAGCATCTGCTTGGTTACTGGGTTTCAGCGTGCAAAGGCAGATGGTGGTAATTCTCAGAGCATTCTTCTCAGCAGAGAAGGTCTCTCTTAATACATTTTTTTCTTTTCTTTTTTTTTTTTAAGTTGTTAAGACTTAAGACTTGTGAACACTGAGGCCCTTTAAATATAGAATCTTATATTCTAATGCTTTGATTGATACCAGATCCAGAAATTCAAAAATCACTCCAAAGTGTAAAATTTGCTACTAAAAGGAATGTTTCTAATTTGCCTTTGTATTTAGAAAGCGTGTGGCTTTAAAAGACCTTTATATCTCTCCAGCATTTGCGCCTTAAAACTGAGCTTTGCTCTGACACATCTAATCCCTTCCTTCAGTGTGAATGTATTTTTCTAGACACACATATATACCAGCATGATCTCCTGATGAAGTCTTAAAGCCAGCTTGACTGAGGACGGCAGCTGAGTCCCTTGGAAACTGCTTGAGCAGTGGTTTTCAGAGGTTTATTACATAAGCTCAGGTTCAAGTCTGACTCATCTGGGAGGGAGCTGGGAGAAATCCCCCATACAATGGCCATGTGAAGTAGAGGGACGACTCTGACCCAAGCACTCATCTGCCCTCCTCTTTCCTATGACTGGTAATTCACCAGGTAGAAATGAAAAGATTGTGGGACTTTGCACTGCCTAAACAAAAGATAAAGAAAGAAACATTCTAATAGTAATTACTCTTTGCAAAGGCAGAATTTACCTTAGGTCTCTAGGAAGAAATAGGGGACTTCAGCTCCCAGGAAGGATGCTGCCAAAATAAGATTTGGAAAGCAAATCCACAAGCAGGGCTTAATACACCAGATTTATACATGCTGTCAGCTTCTGAGCAATGTAATTATTGTCATTTTTCTGCCTTGAGCTATTGCCTCTGGTTCCTGGAAATAGGGCTAGACTATTTCCCACTTGGTGACATTTATTACCACCATGCTTCATAACAAACCTCACTCCGTCTTCAGTCCCGTGTCCCCTACTAAATCTCATGTTTAAAAAGAGCCCCCAGTTTTGTTTCCAATTGTTAACATGAAAATGATCAGGTGACAAAGATTCATTTTTACAGTATTGTGTTGTGACAGTTTTCCATGTCTCAGGCTTGTGAGAAATCACAGACAGTATCAGGTCCCAGTAAACATCTGGGCTAAAGCAAGATGTGAGCCCAAGTCTGCAACGCCACCTCTGTGGTGTAGACAGGTCTGTGGAGTGAACCCATGATAGATGCTTTGCCTGATGAATGCAGCATGCTGGAGAGGCATTCTCCTGAGGAGATGGATTTGTTGGCAGTGGGGTTCTCATGAATGTGTGTGTGTATACGTGTGTGTCAAATCTCTACCTTTGACCCTTTGTTCTATTCTGTCTCTGGCCTAGAATTGGTGGCTGTTTGGCACTCAGGTTAGTTTTTAACTCTATAGGCTGAGGATGATCTGCAGAGTAGGAATCCACAGATGAGCAATAGTAATGAGGATCAGTCTCGACACTAAAAGATGGAAATCAGTAGCTTGTGGAGATGCAACGTTGGCCTTGATCCTCTTCTACAGCATCACCATCCTCGTCTTTATTCTCATCATCACCACCTTCATTGATGACCGTCATTCCTAACGTTAATCAAGAGTCTTCTCTGTCCAGTGCTGTACACGTCAGAAGCACTATTTATTTAACTCTTATAACCACACTGCAAATTAGATATTACTATTCCCATCTGGTAGCAAGGCAAATGTTGCTCAGAGTGACTAAGCATCTTATACCAGGTTGCAAAATGGGTAACAGGCCACATGATGTGCATATAGATGCTGCCTCTCTGAAAGATTTAGCTAACCATTTTTCTAGATAGAGGTTTGGTCATGCTCCAAATCAGTACAATTGGTAAAGCTAGATTAAACAAAAAATTTCCTAAAGGTGAATGCTGAAATGAAACAATATATTCCTTTCCCTACACTCATTACAGATATAAAGTATTTAGCAATTTAATTAGAGCATACCTTAGCCTTCATTGCAGTCAGTGGCATACAAATATTTTAGAAGTTGACCTTACTGTTTGGTTTTGTGTGGCTTTGACCCTTGCAGGTCCACCTGCAAGCCCCTTCACATAGTATGTTTGCGCTGTTTTCCTTCTTCATAATGGAATATTCCCATGCATGACTGTTTTTCATTAATTTTCTTGACTTCAAGAAAGGGAGGAGTTGGGGAGATTTTCGGTTCCTAAGATTTCACAAGAATCAATGACCAGGAAAGTAAAACAAAACAAGGCAAAATAACCCAAAACAGAACACACCCAAACCTCAAGAAAGGCTAGTGCTTGCGGTTTCTTTGTTTTAACTATTCTGCTGGATTACTGAGCATCAGAGTTTCTGTGGGAAATAAAGGTGCCTGGGGGTTGGCTGGAAGTCTGGAGGGTTATGAAGGGAGGCAGATTACATTCTAGGATGAAATGTAACATTTGCAGCTCATAAAATTTTTCTATGGGCTATTTTCCACTGAATTCTCATTGCTTCTTGCATGTTCAGGAGCTTGGCCTGTTGGCATTCATTGGCTATAACAGAAGCATTCAATTCAGGTATAAGGAAAGTGTCATTCTGTCACAGGCTAAAAAGAGAAGGAGAGATTTGATCAGAAAAATGTTTTTTTGGGGGAACATATAAACTGGCGTTTGCTGCAGTTTTAGTCCTTTTTAAAAAAGTTACTTCTTTTTTATTAAAATACTTCTCTGTTTAGAGAAGAGAGAATTATTTAAAATTGGAATGGAAATGTTAGCTTGTAAGCATCTCTTGATTCTAATGAAGTCTGGGCAATATGTTTCTAAGTTGAGAGAGCTCTTAGATTCTCATATATGCTCTAAATCCTTTTGGCAATCTCAGCTTTTGGATGGGTACAAGGGGGTAGGAATTTAACAAATGCAGAAAGCTAGTAACTCAGGCCAATTTTTTGAACAGTCCAAGGGGGCAGGTGCTCTCCTGTCTCTGGCTCCACGGTTTTCTGTCTTTCAGTAGAGTAAAATAGGTGAAGCTTGCAGGGTTTGCAGGCATTACATTATTTACATAGATTTCAAACAGTTAATGGGTGAGACACTGCAGAACCAAGAAATTCTCAAGCTCCTGAGTTTAGATACAGTTCCTATTATTTATGATCCAGGATGGTCTCCTCACGATTCCATCTTTTGCCCCTGCACATTTTCTCCCCAATTTTTACCAACACCCTTTCCTAAGATGGGGCTAATTAAGCTAAATGTTGCTTTCTTGTCCTACTGCCTTCATTTTCCGGCGGCTTTTAAAAAAATGATAGTATCATAGGCTGAGGAAGTGCTTCTTGACCAAGGCAACCGGATTTGTGGCCTGTGCTCCTTCAGTGTTCACTGGATGGAGCACCGGATCTCTGCTCAGTGTGCTCGATCCTTTGTGGGCCATTGTTTCTGAGCTATGTAACCCTTTTTAAGCTTTAAATGATCCAGAACATGACAGATCTTTTCATTATCTCCAGGATGATCAGTCGCTGGAAGCCCAAGGACAAGGCGGTCCAATGAAATAGATTCGAGCAAGGGCAAGTTCCCTTTGTCTTTCACGGACTGGGGAAAACGCACCTGACCTCAGGCGTCCTGTTGCCTGTATCAAGCATTTTGCCTCTGCCCTAGCAGCGTGAGAGCCTTTATGCAACCATATCTTTCCTCAGCTGGCTTCCAGCTCTTGCCCTGGGTCCAAGAGGTTTTACATCCCTTGTTTATTCCTTTTGGACAAGTGCTAGCAGTTCATTGAAGTCATGGAGATGCATTTGACTCATGTTTGTTACCCAGCACCTAGCCCAGGGCCTGGCATGTTGCAGAAGTTGGTTAATAGTCAGTTGGTGAATAATCTACTCTACCCTTTACCATCCTGAGACCTAAGCAACAAATCCATCAATTAACAGATATTTATCACACGCCTACTATTTTTGGGGACCTGTGTTAATCTCTGAAAGTATCGGCAGGGGTGATTTTCAAAATTCTTGACAACTAGTATGGCATAAATAGTAATCATGCAGGACTGATCTGGACCAATCAGAAAGGATGCCTGCTGTAAATAACTGGCATATATATGTATATATATATATATGTGTGTGTGTGTGTGTGTGTATGTGTGTGTGCACACGTGCGCGCACACACATACTGGCTTAATCCTGGCCCCAGATCCAATATTTTTTGGTCCCAGGCCTCATGGAATTTGTAGTTCAGTGAGAGACCTAACAATGAATGAGTACTGTTGGAAGGATTGAGTCAGGTTGCTATGGAGGTATAATGGGAGGCTTAACTCAGGTTCTGGAGCCATTCTCTGAGAAAATGCTTCTCCTCTTGGCCAAAGTTTTCATCCCCAAGGCCTCCTATATTGACACAGGTATTATCTTCCCTTCTCTCTGGAGGGAAGGGATTGCAACTCTGGTTTCTACTTTCCCATAGTGCCCTAAAGACTCTTAAGCTTTGTGTTAGCCTTTTTTCTTTTTTTTTCCTTCCTTCCTTCTTTCCTTCCTTCCTTCCTTCCTTCCTTCCTTCCTTCCTTCCTTCCCTCCTTCCTTCCCCCTGCCTCCCTGCCTCCCTGCCTCCCCCCTCCATCTCTTTTTCTCTTTTTCCTTTTCTTTTTCTTTCTATTTCTTCCTCTTTCTTTCTTTCCTTCTTTTTCTTTCTTTCTCCTCTCCTCTCCTCCCGTCCCCTCTCCCTCCCCTCCCCTCTCCCCTCCCTTCCCCTCTCTTCTCCTCCTTCCTTTCCTTTTCCTCCCTCCCTCCTTCCTTTCCTTTCCTTCCTTCCTTCCTTTCCTCCTTTCCTCCTTTCCTTTCCTTTCTCCTTCCCATCCGTCCTTCCTTCCTTTCTTCCTTTTGATTTCTTCTTTTCATCTGTCTCATTCTGTCACCCAGGCTGCAGTGCAGTGGCGTGATCATAGCTCACTACTTACTCCTTGAACTCCTAGGCTCCAGCAATCCTCGCACCTTAGCCTCCTGAGTACCTGGAACTACAGATGTGTGTCATCACACCTATCTAATTTTAAAAAATTTGGTAGAGATGGGTCTTGGTTTGTTTCTCAGGCTGATCTCAAACTCCTGGTTTCAAGCAATCCTCCCACCTTGAGCTTCCAAAGGGTTAGTGAGTGGCTGCACCCAGCCCTTGTATTTATTTTCTAGGGCTGCCATAGCAAAATACCACAGACTGGGAGGCTTCAGCAACCAAAATTTATTTTGCACAGTTCTGGAAATCCAAAATCAAGGTGCCAGCAGGTATGGTTTCTTCTGAGGCCTCTCCCTTTGGCTTGCAGACGGCCACCTACTTGCAGTACCTTCATGTGGTCTTTCCTCTATGTGCAAACATCCCTGGTGTCTCTCCTTGTGTCCTAATCTCCTCTTCTAATAATGACAGTAAGATTAGATTAGAGTCCACCCTACTGAACTCACTTTAACCTAATTGTCTCTTAAGGGCCTTATCTTGGTTGGGCACCATGGCTAATGCCTATAATCTCAGCAATTTGGGAGGCCTAGGTGGGCGAATCACTTGAGGTTAGGAGTTCCAGACCAGCCTGGCCAATATGGCAAAACCCCCGTCTCTACTAAAAATACAAAAATTAGTGGGAGTAGTGGTGGGCACCTGTAATCCCAGCTACTAGAGAAGCTGAGGCACCAGAATCACTTGAACCTGGGAGGCGGAGGTTGCATTGAGCTGAGATCATGCCACTGTACCCCAGCCTGGGGGATAGAGCAAGACTCAGTCTCAAAAACAAATGAATGAATGAATGAATGCCCTATCTGCAAACACACCTACATTCTGGCTGCTGGGGGCTAGAGCTTTAGCATATGAATTTTATAATTCAGCCCATAAAACCTTTTCAGTCTTTCAGCTGAAGAATGACAGATATTACCTAGGAAGATGGAATTTGGAGATTCTCTTATGTTTTGTGGAATACACAGGGTATCAACAAATAAACAAATGGTGGTATAGCAAGATAGGATAAGACAAGGCAATAAGAATGAAGGGATCATGGGAAAGGATTCCCTATTTAATAGATGGTGCTGGGAGAACTCGCTAAAAATTGAAACCGGACCCCTTCCTTACACCATGTACAAAAATTAACTCAAGATGGATTAAAGACTTACACACAAAATCCAAAACTATAAAAACCCTGTAAGAAAATCCAGGTAATACCATTCAAGACATAAACATGGGCAAAGATTTAATGATGAAAACACCCAAAGCAATTGCAACAAAAGCAAGCATTGACAAGTGAGATCCAATTAAAGAATTTTTGCACAGCAAAATAAACTATCCTCAGAGTGAACAGATAACCTACAGAATAGGGGAAAATTTTTGTCATCTAGCCCTCTGACAAAGGTCTAATATTCAGAGTCTACAAGGCACTTAAGCAAATTTACAAGGAAAAAACAACCCAATTAAAAAGTGGACAAAGGACATTAACAGACACTCTTCTCAAAAGAAGACATACATGCAGCCAGCAAACATGTAAAAAACCTCAACATCACTGATCATTAGTTAAATGCAAATCAAAACCACAATGAAATGGCATCTCACATCAGTCAGAACTGGCTATTATTAAAAAGTGAAAAAAACAACAGATGCTGGCAGGGTTGTGGAGAAAAAGGAATGCTTTTATACTGTTAGTGGGAATGTAAATTAGTTCAATCATTGTGTAAGACAGTGTGGTGATTCCTCAAAGACCTAGAGGCAGAAATACCATTTAACCCAGCAATCCCATTACTGGGGATATACCCAAAGGAATGTAAATCATTCTATTATAAAGATACATGCATGCATATGTTCATTGCAGCACTATTTACAATTGTAAAGACATGGAATCAACCCAAATGTCCATCAATGATAGACTGGATAAAGAAAATGTGGTACATATACACCATGGAATACTATGCAGCCATAAAAAGGAATGAGATCGTGTTCTTTGCAGAGACATGGATGGAGTTGGAAGCCATTATCCTCAGCAAACTAGTGAAGGAACAGAGAACCAAACACTACATGTTCTCACTTATAAGTGGGAGTTGAATGATGAGAACACATGGACACATGGCATGGGGTGGGTGGGGGGAACAACACACACTGGGGCCATTCTGAGGGGAGTGAGGAAAAAGGAGAGCATCAAGAAGAATAGCTAATGGACACTGGGCTTAATACCTAGGTGATGGGATAATCTGTGCAGCAAACTACCGTGGCACACATGTACCTATGTAACAAACCTGCATATCCTACACATGCACCCCTGAACTTAAAAGTTGAAGAAGAGGAAAATATGACAGGACCAAAGTCATAAGAGTACACAGATACCTTCCATTTGGAAGTATCAGGGAAGGCTTATTAATCATAAGAGTAGCTAACATTTATTAAGCGTCTTCTCTTCATTCAACCAACATTTGTTAATAAATATACACACTGTGTGCTGGATACTATTCTAGACATTGAGAATAGACATCAAATAGCAGGGAAGGTGATCACCTTTATGGTTTTTATAGTCTAACAAACTAACTACTTTTGTACATAATAGTGATTGCTGCCTTGCCCCACCTAGACCCCTGTTAAGCAATCAGGCACTTATTCTGCCTCCTGTTGGCCTTGGCCAGCCTTGGTGACCGGAGGCTGAGGAACCATTCATGGCTGAATGGTTCATTATGTACAGTGGTTTTTTACTTCATGGAACATTTTAGCAGAAAAAAGAGTTTGTAGGCTGATATTGAGAAGATGATGGGAGAAGAAGATTCTTTTTTTTTTTTTTGGCAGAGTCTCACTCTGTTGCTCAGGATGGAGTGCAGTGGTGTGACCTTGGCTCACTGCAACCTGGGTTCAAGAGATTCTCCTGCCTCAGCCTCCTGAGTAGCTGGGACTATAAGCATGTGCCACCACCCCTGCTCCCCGGGCTATTTTTATTATTATTATTTTTAGTAGAGATGGGGTTTCACCATGTTGGCCAGGCTGGTCTTGAACTCCTGACTTCAGGTGATCTGCCCTAAGTCACCATGTCTAGCAAAGATTCTTAAATGCTTATGCCTCTATAGATTATAAGAGATAAACAGCCTGAAAAGTAAGGAAACATTTCCTAGGTGAATTATTCATTAGGTACTGTGTTCTTTCACTGAATGGAAGATTTTGCTGCCTACAAACTCCTTTTTCTGATTCCTTCTTGTGACTGTATTCAAATGACCTCCTTAGTTCTTCTTGTGACTATATCATGTTGTAACATATACCCCTGCGCAATCCGATGTCATTCCCTATACCAAAAGTGGCATTTTGGATCATAGTCTCCAAGAAACTTTCTAGGTACAATCTTTATCTCAGAGCCTATTTTCTGGGAAACCTGAGTCTTTGTTTTGTGCTGCTAGAATGGGATTTCTGAGACTGGGTAATTTATAAGGAACAGAAATTTGTTGGCTCATGGTTCTGGAGGCTGAGAAGTCTAAGGTCAAGGGGATGGCTTGGCAAAAGCCTTCTTAGTGTGTCATTTCATGGAAGAAGGTGAGAGGGTGAGAGAGAGAGAGAAAGAAGGCCAAACGTTCTTTTTTGAGGAAACTACTCCAGCAATAATGAACTCACTTCCATGATAATGACATTAATCTATTAATGAAGGGAGAGACTTTATGACTTAATCACCTTTTCTTAGGCCCTGTCTCCCAACCCTCTTACACGGGACAAAATTTCCAACATATGCTGTTAGGGGAACATATTCAAACCATAGCACTGACATAAGGCACGATGAGGCTGACTAACTTGGGAGCTAGTAAACAATGAAACTGGGACATGAACTCATCTCTAACTGTCTCTAAAGCATGTTATCTTAAATACTACCCTACACTATTCTACTCAGAGGTGGCAAGTATACTGGGCCTTGAGGGCTGACCAAATCTTGGGCAAGCCTGGGTTTTAAGGATGACTTCTCTTAGCTCTTATTAATCTGGATGTGTTCATTGCCTGGGTAAGAATCAAGTCATTTACTATTGATGCTTAAAAAGCTGCTGTTCTTTTTTCTTAAAGTGTCTCTGTAAGTGCAGCATATTGATTCCAGAGAGACGATCTAAGCCAATTTTATTTTTACAAACTATGAAAATATACATTTTGTTAAAAACTAAAATCCATAAACTCATTTTGATTTCTCATGTCAGCAGTATTCTAACTGCTGACTCCCATCAAAGAAGACCAAATGTTAACTAAGTATAAGAAGGGATGACATTATTGAAATACTTCATCTATATGAGGTTGAATTCTCTTACTAAAAACCCCGAAGTTTTTAAAATGAAGTTTATTTAAATGCTCTCTTCTGTGTATATATTTCATAGTCAACAACATTGATATGGTTTGGCTGTGTCCCCACCCAAATCTCATCTTGGATTGTAGTTCTTATAATCCCTACATACCCTGGGAGGAACCTGATGGGAGGTAATTGAATCATGGAGGTATTTTTTTCCCATGCTATTCTCATGATAGCAAATAAGTCTCATGAGATCTGATGGTTTCATAAAGGGAAGTTCCTCTGCACATGCTCTCTTTCCTGCCACTCTGTAAGATGTGCCTTTGCTCCTCCTTCACCTTCTGCCATGATTGTGAGGCCTCCACAGCCATGTGGAACTGAGTCCATTAAACCTCTTTTTCTTTATAAATTTCCCAGTCTCAGATATGTCTTTATTGGCATTAGGCACTTCAGTTATTATATTTAATCCTTTAATAGATAAACATGTATTCTTATACAATTATTATTTTTTGCTTCAACAATTTGACTTGGGAAACTTTTTATGTCAATATGTAAATTGACCTCATCCTATTTAAAAACTGCATAATATTCTATCATGTAGATGCCAAAATTCAACTAGTCCCTTAAGTTTATCTTTTTTTTTTATTGGTGGGTATGTAGGTAATATGGTAGGTAAAATGGCCATAATTCTTTACCTGACCCAATGTGCATACACCTTTGCAATGTGATATTGTAGCTTCTTGAATCAAGAGGTTGAGATTATTTCTTTAAACCTTGAATTAGTAGTGACCTTGTGACTTGCTTTGACCAATAGACTGTGGGGGAAGCCATGTGTATCAACTTAAGCCTTGGTGTCTTGAGGCCTAGCTTTCACTTTCTTTCTTGGGAGGCTGCTGTCAGTGAACAAACCCCAGTGTTCCTTGTAGAATCAGAAGGACCATGTTGAGCAGAGGCAAGCCTCCACATGAGCTAGCACCCAACTGACCTACCCGCTGGCCACATTTATATGAATTAACACAGTGAAGGCCAGAACTGTCTGGTTTAGCCCAGTCAAAATTCTTAACCTGCAGAATTATAAACAAAATAAATAATATTATAAACTATTGAATGAAATAAATAGTATTATAAACTAATACATATAAACTTGATAAATTAAATAGTTGCTTTCAGCCATCAAATTTTGGGCTTATTTGGTATGTAGCAAATAACAGATACAAGTAATTTCCAAACATTTTCCATTAAAATTACACTTCAGGGACCATCACTATTCATATATCTTTGTGTAAATATGTGAGCATTTTTGGGTTGTTTTTAATTGACAAAAAGTATGTATTTATCATATACACTGTACAGTTTGGAAATATGTATACATTGTGGAATGGCTAAATCAAGCTAATGAACATGTGTAATACCTCACATACTTACCTTTTTTGTGTGGTAAAAACACTTAAAATTTATTTTCCTCTCAATTTTCAAGAATATAATATGCTATTATTAACTATAGTTACTCTGTTGTACAATAGTGCTCTTTAACTGATTCCTTCTATCTATCAATACTGAAATTTAAATGAAATTTTATATTCTTATATAAACATTTCTGTAGATAGGTTTTTTAGTGGAATTTTTGGGTCCAAGGGTATGTACTTTATTAAGGAAAAGAGTTTGAGGCCAGGTGCAGTGGCTCATGTCAGCACTGGGAGGGCGAGGTGGAAGAATTGCTTGAGCCCAGGAGTTTGAGACCAGCCTGGGCAACATAATGAGACCCTGTCTTTACAAAAAATAAACAAAATCAACTGGGCATGGTGGAGTGCACCTGTGGTCCCAGCGACTCAGGAGGCTGAGGTGAGGCAATCACTTGAGTTCTAGAGATTGAGGCTGCAGTGAGCTGTGATCACACCACTGCACTCCAGCCTGGGTGTCAGAGTGAGATCTCATCCCTCACCAACAAAAAAATACCACCATCATCCCCAAGAAATAAAAAAATACCCCAAAGAAAAGAGTTTTCTTTGGCTCCCAATTCTAGTGGCCAGAAGGTTCGGGATTAGGCAGCTGCATCTGGTGAGAGTCTCACGCTACTTCAACTTGTGGCAGAAGGCAGAAAGCAAGCAGGCGGGTGCAGAGAGATCACATGGCAAAAGAGGAAGCAAGAGAGAGAAACTGAAGAAGCCAGATTCTTTTTAACAACTCCGTCTCACAGAATTTAATCCATTACTGTAAGAGTGAGAACTCACTCATCCCCACTATTTAAGAGGGATCAGCCCCCATGACCCAAACACCTTCCAGTAGGGTCCAATGTTACCACATTGGGGATGAGACTTCAACATGAATTTTGGTGGGGACTAATCACATCCAAACCATAGCATTCTATCCCTGCCCCTCTAAAACTCATGTCTTTCTCACATGCAAAATGCAATCATTCCGTTTCAATAGTCCTGAAGTCTTAACTTGTTCCAGCACCAATTTAAAAGTCCAAAGTCCAGCTATTAGCCTGTAAAATAAAACACAACTTAGTTACTTCCAAGATACAATGGTGGGACAGACATAGGATAGACATTTTCTTTTTTTAATTTTTTAATTTTTATTTTTGAAAGAAAGAAAAAGAGAGGAAAGAAAGTGAGAGTGAAAGAAAGAAAAAACAGAATGTAAGAGAGAAAGAAAGAGGAAGAGAAAGAGGGAGAGAGAACGGGATTCTTGTTCTATTGCCCAGGCTAGAATGCAGTC
>CAUYLG010060979.1:0-17339 GCA_963573385.1 Cacajao melanocephalus | reverse complement strand
ATTGCCCTGTGGTCTGAGAGACTGCTATGATTTCCATTCTTTTGCATTTGCTGAGGAGTGATTTACTTCCAATTATGTGGTCAATTTTAGAGTAGGTGTGATGTGGTGCTGAGAAGACTGTATATTCTGTGGATTTGGGGTAGAGAGTACTGTAGAAGTCCATTAGGTCCTGTTGTTCCAGATCTGAGTTCAAGTCCTGGATATCCCTGTTAATTTTCTGTCTCATTGATCTATCTAATACTGACAGTGGAGTGTTAAAGGCTCCTGCTATTATTGTGTGAGAGTCTAAGTCTCTTTGTAGGTCTTTAAAAACTTACTTTATGTACCTGAGTGCTCCTATCTTGGGTGCATATAAATTTAGCATAGTTAGCTCTTCTTGTTGCATTAATTCATTTACCATTATGTAATGCCCTTCCTTGTCTCTTTTGATCTTTGTTGGTTTAAAGTCCATTTTATCAGAGACTAGGATTGCAAACCATGCTTTATTTTTTGCTCTCCATTTGCTTGGTAAATCTTTCTCCATCCATTTATTTTGAGTCTATGTGTGTCTTAGCACATGAGATGGGTTTCCTGAATACAGCACACCAATGGGTCTTGACTCTTTATCCAATTTGCCAGTCTGTGTCTTCTGATTGGGGCATTTGGCCCATTTACATTTAACGTTAATATTGTTATGTCTGAATTTGATCCTGCCATTTTGATACTAGTTGGTTTATTTTCCCATTAGTCAATGCTATTTCTTTATTGTGTCAATGGGTTTTACCATTGGGTATGTTTTTGCAGTGGCTGATACTGGTTGTTTCCTTTCATGTTTAGTGCTTCCTTCAGGAGCTATTTTAAGGCTGTTCTAGTGGTGATAAAATCTCTCAGCAATTGCTTGTCTGGAAATGATTTTATTTTTCCTTCACTTATAAAGCTTAGTTTGCATGGATGTGAAATTCTTTGTTGAAAGTTCCCTTTTTCTTTAAGGCTGTTGAATATTGATGTCCACTCCTTCTGGCTTGTAGGGTTTCTGCTGAGAGATCTGCTGTGAGTCTGATGGGCTTCCCTTTGTGGGTAAACTGACCTTTCTCTCTGGCTGTCTTTAGCAATTTTTCCTTCATTTTAACCCTGGTGAATCTGATGATTATGTGCCTTTGGTTGCTCTTCTTGAGGAATATCTTTGTGGTGTTCTCTGTATTTTCTAAATTTGAATGTTGGCCTGCCTTGCTAGGTTAGAAAAGTTCTCCCAGATAAAATCCTGAAGAGTGTTTTCAAGCTTGGTTTCATTCTCCCTGTTACATTCAGGTACACTGATCAAATGTAGATTTGGTCTTTTCACGTAATCCCATATTTCTTGGAGGCTTTGTTCATTTATTTTAACTCTTTTTCTCCAATCTTGCCTTCTCATTTTATATTATTGAGTTAATCTTTAATCTCTGATATCCTTTCTTCTGCTTGATCAATTCAGCTATTGAAACTTGTACATGCTTCGTGAAGTTCTTGTGCTGTGTTTTTCCACTCCATCAAGTTGTTTATGTTCTTCTCTAAGCTGGTTATTCTAGTTAGCATTTCCTGTAACTCTTTTTCAAGATTCTTAGTTTATTTGCATTGGGTTAGAACATGTTCCTTTAGCTGAGAGAAGTTTGTTATTACCTACCTTCTGAAGCCTGCTTCTGTCAATTTGTCAAACTCATTATCCATCCAATTTTGCTCCCTTGCTGGTGAGGAGTTGTGATCCCTTGGAGGAGAACAAGCGTTCTGGTTTTTGGTGATTTCAGCCCTTTTGTGCTAGTGTCTTCCCATCTTTGTGGTTTTTACCTATCTTTGGTCTTTGAAGTTGGTCACTTTCAGATGGGGTCTCTGAGTGGGCTTACTTTCTGTTGATGTTGAAGCTATTTCTTTCTATTTTTCAGTTTTCTTTCTAACAGTCAAACCCCTCTGCTGCAGGACTGCTGGAGGTCCACTCCAGACCTTGCTTGCCTGGGAATCACCCACAGGGCTGCAGAATAGCAAGGACTACTGCCTATTCCTTCCTTTGGTATCTTTGTCCCAGAAGGGTACCCACCAGATGTCAGCCAGAGCTCTCCTGTATGAAGTGTCTCTTTTGATATGGAGGTCAAGGAGCCAGTTGAGGAGGCAGTCTGTCCTTTATCAGAGCTCAAGTACTGTACTGGGAGCTCCATTGTTCTCTTCAGAGCTGCTGGGCAGGGATGTTTAAGTCTACTGAAGTGGAACTCACAACCTCCTCTTTTCCCTGGTGCTCTGACCCAGGAAGGTGGGGCTTTATTTATAACTCCCAGATGGGCTGCTGCTCTTTTTCAGAGATGCCCTCCCTAGCAAGGAGGGAGTCTATCACAGTCTGCCTGCAGAGGCCTTGTTGAGCTGCCATGGGCTCCACCCAGCTGCTGTGTAAACCTACTTGAGATTTTGCTTATCCAGGCAAGGTTAGAACTGCCTTGGTAATGGTGGATGCCCCTACCCCTACTGAGGTCCACCATCCCAGGTTGAGCTCAAACTGCTGTGCTGGCTGCAAAAATCCCAAGCCAGTGGGTCAGCTTGCTGGTCTTTGTGGGAGTGGGACCCACCTAGCCAGATCACTTGGCTCCCTGTCTTCAGCCCCATTTTTTTCAGGGGAATGGGTGGTTCTGTCTCACGGGCGTTCTAGGCACTAACTAAAACGGCTGCCCAGTTTTGTGCTGGAAATCCATGGAGTTGGTGTTGTCAGCACCAGCAGGAATCTCCTGGTCTGTGGGCTGTTAAGACTGTGGGAAAAGCACAGTATCTGAGCTGGAGTGCTGGAGTGTCTGGAAAAGTTCCCAATGGCCTCCCTTGGGTAGGAGGGGGAGTTCTCCGGCCAGTTGTACTTCCCAGGTGAGACAACACCCCACCGTGCCTTGGTTTTCCCTCCTTGGGCTACACCCACTGTCCAACCAGCCCTATGGAGATTAACCTGGTACCTCAGTTAGAAATGCAGAGATCACTCACCTTCTGCGTCGCTCTTGCTGGGGAAATGCACTCCGGAGCTGTTCCTATTCAGTCATCTTCTGTAATCTTAATATATTAAGACATCTAAGTTTATTTTACACAGCATAGACAGACAGAACCTATATACTTTTGTGGACTTTAAATATAGATTTCTAATGTTAAAAAAGTTAACAAAATACTTAAGCATCTTAATGAGGAGACACATATACAAGAAAGTTGCTAAGAAATCAACTCAGAAAAATATTAAATTCAATGTTTTGAAAATATAAGTGATCAAAATTATATTTATATCGGTAAAAGGTATAATTCACCACAAAAAAAGTCAGCAAACATTTATCAACCTAGAAACTTAGCCCCAAAAATACAGAAAATGATTTTAGAGTAACATATCTAATATTTATTATCATATACTTTTATTAATCCTTAATGAATTATACATGTATTATATATACATCTGTATTTATATGTATAAGCACTAGATACAGATATGAATACAGATATCTTTATATATATAAGCTCTTCATTAATAGAAACTCCCTTCACTGGTGCTCAGAACAGCTGTATCACATCAGCACTATTAGTATTACTATTTCATATACAAAAATTGAAATACACAGAGGTAACTTTTACAGAATTTTAGAGTTAGAATATGGAGTAGACACACTACAGAGTCTTTGAAATTAACCACTACATTAATGTGTCTGAAAAAGTAATAAAATAAAATCAAGAAATCGTTCAGAAACTAATAGATCAAGATTAAAATAAATAACTCTTCAGGGCATTTGTATACTAAAGTTAACAAATTTCATTTAGAGAGAGAGAATGACAATTTATACCCAAGAAAGAAATTACATATATTTTTCAAAATACAATGAATACAATTTTAAATGTTTATGAGTTAGACATTAATGAAAGTTTCAAGGAATTCCGTAATGTAGAAATCATTCAGATCATGGCTTCGATGAGGAGGTAGTGTTCATGTTATGAGAAGAAAGGAATTATCCACTCAAGAGCTGCAAATTCCTGCTAGTATGCACCAGCTTGAACTAGCAGGACATGCCTGGGATTTTAGAAGGGAAAGAGCAGGTAAAGTGTCAGAATATAAGACAAAAGTTTATACAGTAGAGCTTTCTTTTAAAAATATTATCTAGAGGACATTCTCAAAAATCAGGATTTAACAACCTGGCAAAGTCATCTGTCAGCTCTAATATGCTACTAGAATAGTTGTTCTGAACTTAAAAAGAAAACAAAAATTACCTGGAGATTCTGAAAGTTCTTTGGTAGAGAACAAATGATTTTAAAAGTTCAGGAAAATTGGCATGCTAAACTGTAAAACTAAAAACTCACAGCTATTTTTCCAAGGAGAGCAGAGATCACACCCACTTCACTACAATGATAGGAATATAGTAATGAGGAGAGCAAAATCGTTATTGAAAATCTTGTCTTCCCTGAACTAGTATTGATTGTAGATGATGCTGCTATGAAACTTGGCTCCTGTACTGAAGAAAATAGGATTTGTAGAGTCCTGGTGGCTTCATGTGACATGGAGCTTTGTGGTTAATAGACTATGGTCTCTCGAAATGAGATATTAATAGATAGGATAAGTATGTTTCTTAACTTTTATAACCAATATAACTCAACTTAATTGACTCTTACATTAAGAATGAGTAGGCAGAGGCAATGTTAATTGTAACAGTGGAAAAATAAACTGTAACTTAGCTTCCAGACAAAAGCAAATTCTCCAAGACAATACTATTAAGATTTAAAAAATTAAAAAAATATATATTTCCCAAACTTCCAGGAAAAGACTGACAATTTTATAGCCTTACAACCAGTGAATATTAAAAATGGTTTTAACAAGTAAGCACCAGGATGGGTTATAAATTGGTGTGATCAATGACAACTTGCTTTTGCAACATACTAGCCAACTGATACAGTCTCATAGTAAACACCAGCCAGAGTGCAGACACTCCAGGGAACACACTTTCTAAACTGAACATCAATTTACACTTGCTTTAAGCCAACATTAAACATGCTTTCTAGACAACATAAATCATGCATTTTTAACAGATTTCAACGAACATGATATTTATAACCAACACAATCCAAAATAATATTCCCCAAAACCTTATGCAGGATCAGTTTGCTTTTCTTAATGAATTCACATCTGACCTGTATTCAAATAATCAACAAATCCAACCTCATGATTTTATATGTTGAGAGATGTTCTCATTCCTTGACAATTTTGGCTATTCTGTCAATATTACATTAAATACACTTGCTTGGTATCATTTGATGGTAACCTCAGGTAAATAGAAAATAAACATATTAACAGCACCCTGTGCTCAAATTCCCTTTGTCTTTCCAGTTTGCTCCCAGGTAACTTGGTCTCAGTCGTAATCTAAACTCTGGTTTAATTCATAGAGTTCATGTAATTTATTTTATTATGATGGAAACTATTACTAACTAGCATATTTTAAAAGCTGCATTTTGTTAAAATGGTCGGACTTTTCATTTGGAGGTACAGCATGGTTAAATAATTACATCTGGTTGTTTATACAAAGTTATTAGAACTTTATATTTGTTGGTGTAATGTTGGTAAATATTTCTGTATTAACCTGATTAGTCAAACATTGTTGGTCCAGATCTTGCTTTTGCATGATTATTTGTACAGTCTTCCTGTGCTTTAGTATTGCCTTAATTTTTTTTTTCTTGAATTTTTTCTTGAGTGCTTTTGTTCTATAGAGAAAAGACAGAGGACTAAAATCATGAAATCTGTAATTCAAGCTGGCCCTGTGGACTAATACTTGAAGGTTCACTAGACGAGAAAACAATTCATGAAAAGGTAATAAGTCAAGTTTGGCCTTAAGTCTCTCACATACTATCATAAAGACATTCCTATGTAACACATTTTAAAATAATATGGCTTCATTTAATCCATCTTTCAGAATCAACAATTTCTAGGTCAATGATCATATTGGACTTTTTGAGACTCTCCTTGGTGAGGGAATATGAAAGAATTTTCATAAGCATCAATTTTGACAGACACAAGTGTCCTCTTTCCTTTTTGTTAAACATATCTTTCTATGTGAAATCTGCAATTCACTCCTAGCAGAAATCTTTCTTTCTAGAAAAAAATTTTATATAATAAAACTTCTGAACTTATCTTGAAAAATGACAAAGTTGCATTTTATTTGAATAGCAATGATCCTCTGGAAAAAGGTCAATAAGTATTAATGTATTTTTAAAATATTATAAGAATCTGGAAATATCATTTTAAAAAATTAATAGTGTCTAAAACTTTCAGAAATCTGAATTGTTAGAATGATGAGCATATACATTTTTGTCTAATTCATGATTTTAGGGTGAAACATTAAGTATTTCATTTTTAAATATGTTTTTAGCTGTAGGAATTTTCAAAAATGCTGTTTACCAAGTTTTGGAAAGTTCTGTTTCTAGTTTTCTGAGAATGTTTATCATTAATGGATATTGGATTTTATCATTTTTTACTGTTTCATTTGATGTGATCATATCATTTTTTATTCTTTATGCTCTATATGTTGGATTAAATTGACTTTCAAATGTTGAATCAACCTCATATACTTGCCCTTGATAATAGATTATAGCTCTTTTTATAAATGGTTGGATCTGTTTGGTAATACTGTGTCAAGAAATTTTGCCTGTAAATTTATGAGAAATACTGATCAGTAGTTTTATTTCTTTTTTGTATTAAGCTTAGTTTTGATATTAGTGTATTACTATCCTCATAAAATACATTGAGAATCTATTTTCTGGAACATAATGTGTAATGTTCTTTGAATACTTTGTAGAATTTTCCAGTTAAATCATTTGGACATGGAGATTTATTTTTTGAGAGTTTTAAGTTACTTATTCAGTTTCTTTGGTGATATAATACTTTCTAGATTGCCTATTTTATATAAATTGTGTTCTGATAGTGTGTTAGTTCTTTATTGTTAATGTAACAAATTATCTCAAAATTAGTGGCTTAAAAATACCACAAATTTGTTTTATTTAAAGTTCTGGATGTCAGAAGTCCTAAATGCAAAATGTCACCAAGGCATCATTTCTCTGGGAAACTCTAGGGAAGAACACTTTTCTTTACCTTTTCCAGCTTTTAGGTTTCATCTGTATTCCTATGCTCATGGCCTCTTCCACCCTTTTCAATGTCAGCAGTGTAGTATCTTTATCTCTCTATGACTTCTGCTTCTGTTGTCACATGTTTTCTGAATCTAACACTCCTAACTCCTTCCTATAATCCTTTGTGATTACATAGTTCCTACTGAAATAATCCAGTATAATGCTACCTATCTCAAGAACCTTAATTTAATCACATGTGCTGATTTCCATTAGCTACATAAGGTAACATATCAACAGGCTTCCCATATTAGAAGAAAGATAAATTGAGGAAGGGATATTTTTCTGCCCACCAAACGTACTTTGTGGCTTTCAATAAATTTATTTATTTTTTGTCTACTCTTTTTCTGATTTAATTTCTTCAGTATCTACTCTTATTTTTACTTTTTCTTTATTTTTAATTGCTCTTTGCTAGTTTCTTGAGGTAGGAATTTTAACTTGTCGGTCTGAGATATTTCTTCTTTTCTAATGAAAGCTTATCTCTTTCTCTTAGTACTGCTTTATCATGTAATTTGATATGTTGCATTTTTATTTTCATTTATTTCTATATATTTCTTTGAGACTTTCTCTTTGACCTATGAGTTATTTATAAATGTGTTGTTTAATTTTTTCATGTTTGGAGATTTTCCATATTTTCTTATTTGTAATATTTCTAGCTTGATTTTATGTTCATTATGGTATAATTATATTATCTTAGTATTTGATGTATCCTTCATGACTCAGTATAGTTTGTCTTTGTAGAAGATGAACCCTAAAAAAATATTCTAAGGCCTGAAAGACTGGTGAAATGCTTAGAGGTCTAGTGGTCTAAGTCATACCAAGACATCCCTTCTATGACAGAAAACATAGTACTCTGTCATAAGTAGTACTCTAGTAAGCCTGATATGTTGCTAAGTTTTTGGCATAACTTATTGTACCTTGCACCTACCATTTTTTAGAAAAGTGGTATACCTTTTGGTTGGCATATTAAGATTTTGGCCACAGTGCATACCACATCTGAGTCTGTTTTTCTAACTCTATTCACCAGGAGATTCATACAGCTATCAATTTTATTGTTGTTCATTATATATGATGACTGTTCAGAAGCTTTAGGCTATAATATACATAGCCTTGCCCTTGGACCATAAGACATGGTAGATTCAATGGTGCTATAGATTTCTTTAGTGGATGAGAACACACTCTGAAAAATACTCAGAGGAGTAATTAAGTTTATACCTATTGGGTTTTAAAATAAGTTCTTACCTTCTGTAGAAAAGAAATATTCATCACTCAAAAAGTCGCTCCTGGAATGCCATTGCACCATATTGGAAACTAAGCATCAGATCTTGGGCTATGGTATTATTATGTAACCAGAGCTGCACCAAAATCTGAGTCATGTGAAACACACAAATCATTATTTGGGGAAGACACAATAGTAAGTTATCATACAACAGAATCTGGTCTTAGTACATACAGAAGGGACATATAGCACATACATGAATTCCTGGACAACAGCAAATACCTTAGGTAGTTGGTAGAAGGTCTATAGGAGATAAATAAGAAGTATGGAGACAAACAACTTTAAGAATAGAAATGAACTGGGTACTAAACTGTGCGTATCTTTGTATCTCATATCAGAATCCGTAAAAGGACATCCACTGCTAAGGACACATAGATTAACCAGATTAAAAAAAAAATCAACAAGCTTCTGTTCTTACAGACTCTGGTGTCTAAACGATGAGTTCATACAGCTATTTTGATAGGAATAGACACATAACATGAGGCCATTAGTAAGAAGACTATTTCACCAGGGCAGATATACCTACTGATGAGACTGAATGTCCAACTTGTTAGCAGCACAGCAAACACTAAAGCATTAATCACAGCCAAGATTATGCTACCATGGTAATGCTGTTGTATTTTGGCTCATGGTTACACCATGGGAGTTGTCAGTAGTACCGAAATAGTATTCCAGCCACCCTCCCAAATATGCCTGGCCTTTCTAGGCTGTTATGTTTCGCTCTGAATGTGATGCTTCACAGAGAAGTTGCATGTATTTCTTCTGCTAATTATAATTACATGAGTCTGTCTCATAAATAGTACTCCAGTAAGCCTGATATGTTGCTAATTTTTTGGCATAACACTTGTGGATGCCACTATAGTACTTTTTGTTTTATTTGAAACTATATGAAGTCCTAACTGATACAGATAACCTAGTATAAGGTCAAAGGATGATATTAACTTCTATCTTACAAAACAGCAATATCTAATTAACGAGTATAATTTATACATGCTGTTTTACAATAACAATTTAAAATCAACACATTTACAAAGAATAAAATTAATCAAATGTTCAACATTTGGTTAATTTAAGGCTTATGAAATTTTATTAGATTTACATTTGCATGTGTATTAATGTGTTTGTGTTTATATTCTTATATTTTAAAGAATTAAATTCTACTGAAATTAACCTATAAATGGAATGAAATTATTTCAAATGACATTATATGTTATGTAACTTGGTAGAATATCCTCAGTTTCATTTGAAAGAGACTATTTGAAGAGGCGACATTATTTTTTAGAGAATTATATTGCCACCTAGCAAAGCACACTATTTAGCCAGGATGATATTAGCACAAAATTGGAAATTATTTAGACCTATACAAAAGTGTACAGAATCTAGAAATTGATCCTACATCAATTAAAAATTATATCATCCTATCCTATGAAATATTTTTCTATAAGGATGGTATTTAACTCAATAGAAAATGAGGTTTTGTTTATTAATTACTTGGAGACAATTGTCTTTCTACATGGAGAATAATAACGTCTCAATTTATATCTCACACTCTTTAGAAATAATGAAGTATAGATAGATTGAAAACTCAATATTATATTTAAAAAACTACAAAATTATGGCAGTACATATTTTATAAATTGAGTTTGGCCTTCCTACAAAAGACAAAAAGTGAAAAAGTTATTAAAGATAGATGGCAGATAGATGAACAGAGAGGCAAACATATGCATAAACGTGTACGACATACATAGATACAGTAGTCATTCTGATATCATATACTACATGTATTCCTAAACAGTCTTGAATTCCAAAAAAATCATACATTAAGTTTCAGGGTTTAAGAGAAATTAGACACACACATGCACACACACACACACACAGACACACTCCAAATGCTATGCAGTTTTATTACAAATTGCTGCAAAAAGTGCTTATACTTCCCTAAAAACAAAACAAAACAAAATAGCAAAAGTAATTGAAAAGATAATTGGACTACCCAAGAAAGCAGGAAACTGCCGCCTCTATAAATATTGAAAATAAAATGGCAGAGTGAATATTCTTACCATCCTTTATCTCAAGCAGGATAGATTCTAAGGCAAGCAGGTAGGGCTGACCCCTGAGACGGTGGGGTCATCTTTAAGGTAGGCAAGGATAGTATTTTGATTTCCCATGAACCCAAAGCTTTCTAAGTCTTCACATAAATGTCTTTGAGGGAGGATTTCCGGAGGCAGTCAAGTGTTTGTAATTTGATTTAAATGTAGCCAAACAGTCTGTACCACCACTGTAACAGTCAGGCTGTTTTTTGTTGGTTTGCATGCTTGTTTTTATTTTCTATAGAAGAGTATAATGCAATTTCTGCTATGCCAGCATCAATTGCTGGTGAAAAAGGACATACAGAAAACAGTAACTCTGCTTACAATATATTTTCCATATTTTCTAATCACTTGGGAGCTAATTCACATTGCAGAGGTATCTATTGTATATGGAAAAGACTGAGAAAATTAGTAAAGATAAAAACAGGCAGAGATAAAGAAAGAGACAGAGGCGGGAGCTCATACCTGTAATCTCGGCACTTTGGGAGGCTAAGGTGGGTGGATCATTTGAGGTCAAGAGTTCAAGACCAGCATGGCCAACATGGTTAAACCCTGCCTCTATTAAAAATACAAAAATTAGCTGGGCCTGAGGGCAGGTACCTGTAGTCCCAGCTACTCGGGAGGCTGAGGCAGGAGAATACCTTGAACCCGGAGAGTAGAGGTTGTAGTAAGCCAAGATCGTGCCACTGCACTCCAGCCTGGATGACAGGGCAAGACTCTGTCTGAAAAAAATAAAATAGAATATGAATAGGTGTAGGTGTGCAATCTGTGTATGTACGAGTCCCTGCAGGGAACAGATGATACAACAAAATGGTATAATTGAGGATAACATAATTAAAAGACTATTTTTTAAAATATAGAAAGATTTGGGGAAAGGATAAGAAGGGACACTAACATGGTCACTAAGAGCTTTTCCCACCAGAACCCTTAAAAGAACAATATACAAAGAGGAAAACATGACAAAAATCATGGAGATTTTCACAGAAGGAATGAGCCAACTCTTGCCCACCCAGCAGGGAATATAAAACTCACCTCACCCTCTTAACTACTCTCTGATACTCAGTAGCAGAATGCTAGTAACTGATGTAATCTATGTCACCCTCATGGGTTAGAGAACAGAGTGTGGAAAGATGGACAGGCCATTATATTTGTGGGGAAAACATAAACATATATAGGGATTGTGTGCATGTGTATGTGATAAAGTTCTTTAAGGGTGCAAATGATATTGGTAACAGCTATGTATTTGAATCTGAGAGAGTAATTTTCAAAAGAGAACTTTGCCTCTATACTCTCTATTGCATTGCATAATTGAAATTTTTATTAAAAATGTAAATTTGTTCACATTTAAATATATGCATGGCCTTTTAGAAACCAACCTGCATAGTGCTACTGATATTCTATTTATCCTTTTCATTATTTTTTAGTATTGCAGTTTTTAGAGTTCTTTAACTCCTAAAATTAAAGAACAAAAAACCATCTTTACACTAAGACCTTTAGTAAAAAGGCTTTAAATAGACCAGAGAAAAGCTTTATACACATTATCTGAATTTGCTTTCCAATGCTAGAAAAGAAATAATTTTTAAGAGAGAACATTACTTTGTATGGTTTTATAACTACTTGAGTGAAAAAGAAAATCTATAATTTTACTGTTTATATTTTCAGGAGTAAATGTACATTAAAGAAACTCTTTCAGTAGAAATGGAAGCTATAAAAATCTGTCTTACATCAAAGATATGTAGCATGTACATCTGCCAGATTCTGACTTTCCCCAGCTCTGAAACAATGATTGTTCTAAAAACATTATTTCTAGTAGTGACAGCACACATAGAAAAATATTCACCCTTTAAAATAAAATATTGGTGTTTTGTTACTTCTCCAAAAGCCAAAACAGAAATACAAACTCATTAATATTCTTGCAAACTTACAAGTTCATTTGTTATCATCATACGACAAGTCCATTTGTTCCAGAATCACAAAGTAATTTTTTCCCACCAAATTATCAAAATCGGGCCAAATTTTTAAGTATTTTAAAAATACTGCAAGAGAAAAAATACATGTATTTCCTGAAATATACTTGTATTTGTATGTAGTTTATTCAACCTAATTTACAAGATAAAAAAGTCAATTTTATGAACACAAGTTTTTATGGAATTATGTAATTTACATTATGATTTTCACCTTTATACAACTTCTCAATATGATAAAGTGATCACACTATTGCAAGTACTTATGGAGTACCCCTACACTACACACTAGCACTCAGGTAGAAAATAAGAAAATACAGATTTATTTTATTTTGTGTGTATGTATGTTCTTTTTTTTTTTTTTTTTAAAAAAAACCTTTTTAAAACTGCATGTGCAGGTTTATTACATAAGTAAACTTGTGTTATGAAGTTTATCGTACAGATTTTTCATCACCCAAAAGTTAAACCTAGTACTCATTAGAAATGTTTCCTGATTCTCTTCCTCTTCCCACCATTCTCCCTGCAATAGGCCCCAGTGCGTGTTATTTCCCTCTATGTGTCCATGTGTTCTCATCATTTAGCTCCCACTTATAAGTGAGAACATTTGGTATTTAGTTTCCTGTTTCTACATTAGTTTGCTAAGAATACTGGCCTCCAGCTGCATCCATGTACCTTCAAAGGACACGATCTCATTCTTTTTCATGGCTGCATAATGTTCCATGGTGCGTATATGCCCCATTTTCTTTATATAGGCTATCATTGATGGGCATTTAGATTGATATTGTGTCTTCACAAGAAAATAAGCAAATACATTTTTAATGTATTACACAACTTGCATGTAATAAACATGTACTAAATTTAGATAATGAAAACATCTATCAATGTACAACTACATTTTTCATTAACTATATCATGAATATATTACTGTGTTCAAAACATTCAAACAAGAACAAAAGTAAAATGTAATTTCTAACCCATTATATTAGTTTGGTGAATATTTAAAATATTTATAAAATATAGATGAAGATTTTTGGAAAAAAGCACTTTAATTCATTTTCACTAAATATAATAGTTAAATATGAAAGTCATTTTATTATATTTTAAGTTTAATTTTCTTAGCACATGAGCAACACAAATAATGAAAATACAGCATTGTTTTATATCTAACTAAAGCAGGATATATTGGAGTTGTTTTTAGAGTTTTATTATTGTGCATGGTGTTTAACAGGTATTATGTGTTTGTATAATAAAACTCTAAAAACAACCCCAATATTAAACACCATGCACAATAATAAATATATATATACAAACACACAAATATATATATATACACAAACACACAAATATATATATATATATATATATATATATATATACACAAACACACCCACACATAGTGTTTATCAGAGATGTTACTAGCTGTGTTATATACTAAAATTTCTTACCAAAAACTGATTGTATATTTAACAATAATTTTGTGATTTATGAAGATCAGTTACCTTTTGTCATTTTGATTATTAAAACTGCACATTGTGATTTGTGCCTAAATGATTTATGTTAAGAGACTTAAATTCATATAATTTGCTTATTAATACTAAAATATTATTTATAACATTGATACAGGCATTCATAATTTGCATGATGCTTGGTCAAAAGTATACTATTTTAATATGCTACTGGAGTTAATTTGCCAATCTTTTTATTACCTGAGCAGCTATAGTCAAAAGTGAGAAGAGTCTTTTGCCATATTAATAACATTTTCATATCAAATATAAAAGATAGAAAGGTACAATATCTGACATAAAAATATGAAAAAACATGGACTTTATGTGAATGAATATTCTGAAAAAAATGCACAAAACACTCTAAGCAGGACTATTTTATCACAAGGTCTCATTAATATTAATAGAATTCTCTATTTTTTATGTCTATTTGTCTATATTTCTATTGTATGTTGACACAAATTTAATGCTTTATATTACACAAGAAAGAAATTATTTTTACCTGAGTATTTCAATGCATTAATATGAAACTGTACAGCAATAAGTATAACTAAGTATACACCATACATATGGCTATTTGATCATTTTTATTTCCTTTTGAGCGTATATATGTGGAATTGCTGTATTTTGCTTATGTGTTTGTTTTTTATTTGGAACTTTTTAGCATTCTATTTTTATCTTTATTTCTTTATCTAGTTTCTTACTGCATACTTGTTTTATTGATTTTTTAAGAACTTGCCCAAATTTCTCAATATTTAGAGTATTTTGTTTCAATATTTAATCCTTTTCTCTGCCTTCCTTTTGTTTGAATATTGATTGGATATTGATATTATCTGGATGATATATATTTAATCCCTAGGGATAAAATTACAAAACAGGACTTATTCTTATACCTCATCATGACTGGGGCATATCATCACCATCTGCCCCCAAAACAGCCACAAAAGCGAGGAAAGGGACTTACAAGAGAATATGTTTCAACATAGGCAAAAGAAAAGTAAGACTGCTTTGTGTGTAGTCACAGAGAAAATATTTGATAAACTCTTTACATAACAAGGAAAAAGAATATAAGGCCCTTACTCTCATTGTACTTACAGTCTGGTTAAAAAAAAGAGAGAGAGAAATTGTTAAATTTCTGTAAAATCTGATGCATGCCAAGGAAGAGAAAATTCATGGTTCTAGGGTAACTTCTAAAAGTTACATCTAATCAAAACACAAAGAGCCTGAGAAAACTTTCTGGAAGTAATATCTAAATTGAGAGCTGAAAAATAACTAGGCATTACGTAGATAAAAAAATGAGAGAAAAATAAATATATATAGGAAAAGAAATAACACATTTCATGACACAGAGAACATTACATAGTATATTTGATGAATACAAGTAAGTTCATATTTGGAACATAGATTTTGGATGTTAGAATTTATCTAAAGAGCTTGGAAGTGGGAGAGACTTCAAAATTAGAGTAAACAGAAATCCGTCATGAAGAAAATTTGAAGTAAAACAGTACTTAAAATAGGAGAATGTAACAGTATGACATAAATTTTCTAATGGCTTAGACTTAAAAGAAGAAGAGAGATGAGTTAGGGTGCTGTTATAATTTAGACAAAGTGCTGTGGATTAAGTAGGGTCATGGAGATGAAGAGAATTAAGTAAATTCAAAGTATTTGTAGAACTTAGTGAATTATTGGACATAAATTGGGTAAAATAATGAAGTAGATTGTTATGGATTTAATTGTTTTCCTCTAAAGTTCGTATATTGAAATCCCAACCACCAACACCTCAGGATGTAACCTGGTTTGGATATAGGGACACTACAGATATAATTAGTTAAGATAAGGTCATTAACAGGGGCCTTTATCCAATATGACTGCTGTCCTTCTAAAAAGAGGATATTTGGACACAGATACCTGCACATAGGGAGAACATCACATGATGCCATACATCAGGGGTGATGCCTCTACAAGCCAAGTAATGCCCAAAGATTGCCCGCAAACCACCAGATACAGAAAGAGACACTGAATAGATTCTTCCTCATAGCTCCTAGAATAAACCAATTCTGGTGTTAACTTTCATTGTGAACTCCCAGCCTCTAGAGCTGTGAGACAATAAATGCTTTTGTTTATGGCACCAAGTTCATGATACTTTGTTATGGCATCCTCAGCAAACTATTTCAGACACAGAAAGCTTGAACATAACAGCAATCTTTCTGGCTTGGGAAACTATATCAATAACGGTGCCTTTAACTTAGACGGAATATTAAGGTGGTGAAATAAGTGTGAAGGAGGTTAAGTGTTGAGTTTGGTAAGTCATGGATAAATCAGTTGGAAATAACTCTGTGCTTTATATGTATGGGAGAATTATCAACATGTAGTTATATACTGATGTCTTGGAAGTGGCTAAGGAGAATGTATGGAATTGAAAACAGAAAATATTCAAAAATGATTTCTTATCAACACCAAGCAATGTGTTTGGCATATAAAACAAAAGGGTTCGTTCTGTGACTTGCAGACAAATGGGAGATTATAAACGCATACATATAAGAAAATCTGACATTAAGGAAAATATCTTCAAAGAAAAGATTTTAAAAATGGTTGGGGGTATATATAAATACATAGTTTCAATAACACTAATAACTATACATTAAACCTTTGACCCAATAATCTTCTATGAAGAAAATTTAGATCAGCCCTGTTTTTGACATCACACACACAGCTGGAGGCATCATGCTACCTGAACTCAAACTATACTATAAGACTACAGTAATCAAAACAGCATGGTACTGGTACAGAGATATAGAACAATGGAGCAGCACAGAGGCCTCAAAAGTAATGCCACACACCTACAACCATCTGATCTTTGACAACCCTGACAAAAACAAGCCATGGGGTAAGGATTCCCCATTTAATAAACTGTGTTGCAAAAACTGGCTAACCATGTGCAGAAAGCTGAAACTGGACATCTTCCCTACAGCTTACACAAAAATTAACTCCAGATGGATTAAAGATTTAAACATAAGACCTAACACCATAACAATCCTAGAAGAAAACCTAGGCAATACCATTTAGGACACAGGCATAGGCAAGGACTTCATGATCAAAACACCAAAAGCAATGGCAACAAAAGCCAAAATAGACAACTGGGATGTAATTAAACTTCAGAGCTTCTGCACAGCAAAAGAAACTATCATTAGAGTGAACTGGCAACCAAGAGAATGAGAAACAATTTTTGCAGTCTACCCGTCTGACAAAGGGCTAATATCCAGAATCTACAAAGAACTGAAACAGATTTACAAGAAAAAAACAAACAAACCCATCCAAAAGTGGGTGAAGGATATGAACAGATGCTTTTCAATATATGAGGCTACCAAGCATATGAAAAAAT
>CAUYLG010060977.1:0-63481 GCA_963573385.1 Cacajao melanocephalus | reverse complement strand
TGGTGGTCAGTGATAGGGTCAGGTAAATCTCATGTCTTGGAGACAGGGGGCTCAGGATTTCCAAGAAGCCAAGGTAAAGAGAAAACCTAATGCATCAGCACTTTTCTCATATTTGTCAAGACTATCAAGGACGTTAACATTTATGTTACTATGACTAATTCTTATCTTAGAAGAAAGAGAGGAACCAGGTGCAGAAGTGGAGCATAAAAGTAGCCATGGAACGTGACCGCTGAAGCACAGCACCGCAGAGAGACAGTTAAGTTCCCGGATGTCTGCAGGCCTTCCTGATGCCGTCAGGCCCACCACAAGAGCCTGGGAGAGCAGAGTTTTCTCCTCACTCCCCCAAGGAAAGAGACGTCTTGGCCATCTTGGACGTCTCCTTCCCTCGATGGCTAAACAGCCGGTGCTTTCACGGCGCTGGCACTGCCGCACAACCGAGGCGCCCTCCAGCAGCCCTGATGCGGGCGTGACAGAAGACCTTAGAGTGTCTTGCCTTAGGGCCACCTCTTTCCCAATGCCACTTTAGCCCCATACTTCATGACCTGAGACTTATTAGTAGAATTAAAGATGATATGATTGTATATATGTAGATATTTATGATTACATGTGAATCGCTATGCGATTATGATTATATATAGGAATAACTATGTAACTATATCTCTAAGTCTTTTCTAATTCCGTATTTATATGAGAACAGACTGAGGCCTCAGACTCTTGCCTCGGCTCTTGTGGGGTTCCCCCCAACACCCTGCCCCGTGTGTGTGTGTGTGTGTATACATACAGGCACATACTGTTGCTATATGTTGTTGAATGATTGAATGATTGGATAAATGAATTAGTAACAGAGCTAGGACCGGAACCCAGGCCACTGCCCCTAGTTCAGTGTTCTTTCCTGCATGTCATATCAAGCTGCTGTTTTCATCAGTTTGATTGCTTTCTTCCTGTTCACCAGATGCTTGGCACCATTCAACTTTCAACTGGTTCCAGCGCCCAGCGAGAAAGGAAATGGCCACAAGGGGGCAGGAGGGAGAGGAAAGAGGGCCTCTGAATGAATAATGAGGTCTCATAACAAGCCCAGCAAGTACTGAGAATCTAACGTTGTATTATTCATTCGATCAGTCACGGAAGAATATTTAGTAAACATTTATGTTTCAGGCATCATGTAGAGTACCAGGGATAAAAAGACAAAGCTACTTGGCTGGATCTGACAGTCTCCAGAAGGAGATGTGGCATAAGCACCGTGTCATGAGTGAGGACAGGGTGACACGTCCCGTGAAAACATAAAGCAGGCTGGAGAACACTGCGTGGGGTGGGTAGGAATGAGGAAGATGACCCAGAGAGGGGGACATTTGAGTCGAGTCTTAAAGAGTGAAGGTGCATTATTGAAACCTCTCAGTCTGCATTTTCACATGAAAAGTCCATTTGTGTGTCCCCTTTATTCTAAATGACAAAAGAAAAATCACTTTAGAAAGGTGTATAGGATGATTCTGGTAGTTGAAAGAACCACTTATTAAGAAATAAAGAATTCTTCATCAGGAAACGATTTTTTTTGGAGATGAGATAATTCTCTACTTCTTGCCACGAAGAGTCCACTCAAATAACTGCATCTTCCCTGTGGGTCTTAGAGATAAACCACTGAGACAATCACCTACATGATGGAAATCACCCAACCAAAGGACTGCTTTCCGGAAAAACCACAGACCACAGACTGTCTCCTTAAGAAATGTGCTCTCAGGTGAAAGCAAGATTTTGCAGCAGGTGAAACAATGAGGTAGATCTATGTGTATTGGTATAGAGATAGATGCATTGTTACATTAAAAAACAAGTTTCACCATTCACGCCTGTAATCTCAGTGCTTTGGGAGGCTGAGGAGGGTGGATTATCTGAGGTCAGGAGTTCAAGACCAGCCTGACCAACATGGTGAAACCCTGTCTCTGCTAAAAATAAAAAAAAAAAAAAAAAAAAAGTTTCTTGGCCAGGGGCAGCGGTTCACACCTGTAATCCCAGCAATTTGGAAGGCTGAGGTGGGTAGATCACCTGAGGTCAGAAGTTCAAGACCAGCCTGGCCAACATGGCAAAACCCCACCTCTAGTAAAAATACAAAAATCAGTCGGGTATGGTGCTGTGCACCTGTAATCCCAGCTACCTGGTGGCAGCGGCAGGAGAATCACTTGAACCTGGAAGGCAGAGGTTGCAGTGAACTGAGACTGCACCACTGCACTCCAACCTGGCCAACAGAGTGAGTGAGAGTCAGTCTTAAAACAAACAAACAAAAAAATTTCAGAACATTGAATATTGTTATCATTATGTAGGGATCTGTATAGAAGGACCTAGAGGAATAATGACAAAGAAAACAATGCTTATCTCTGAGGTGTGGGATTATGAGGTACTTGCATTTCCTGAGTCCTGCATTTTGGTACTATTTTAATTGTTTTGAACAAATGTATGTTTATCTTGGGACTTAAAAATAAAGACTTGTTTAGAACATAGGTCTGATTTGTTTTATGATGCTTAAGAATTTGTTACTGGCTATACATTCCAGAAACATGTGAAGAGAGGATTTCCCTAAGGTATATCACTTACCAATATTTAAGGAAAAAATAAACTGAGACCTGGGAAGATAATGTGGCTTTTCTCCCTCAGTGACTCCTAGACCGGGACCTTCGGCTCCGTGGTTATCGACTTCAGTGCTGAGGGCTAAAATGCATAGCTATCTCCAACTCCAGCATACACATTTGAAAACTTACGCAGCATTGCTTTGTGGAAAACTGTGCAACTGCTTAGAGGAAATACAATTTTTTGTATTAAGTTGAAAAGAGGCTAATTGTATATTTCTTCAATGACAGTCAATTCTTGGTGGTAAACATGACACAGGTGAAGAAGACAGAAACATACAGGCTAGGGCTTTTCCAGAAATACAATTAAAATCAAAATCTCATGAATATTCTCTCTGGTGCTTATTGTGTATCTTAAAAACTCATTAAGTTCTTTGGATAGCATCCATTCACATTATAACTATTTACTGAGCACCTAGTATGTGCTTAGCCACTGGGCTTTCCTGGAGCTTCTATCCTCCTGGGAAAACATAATAAGCAAAATAATATATAAATAAAGGATAGCATTTCAGGTAAAGATATAATGAAGCAGGGAAAGGGAGGGTGACAAGAGTGCCTTTTTTTTTTGAGACGGAGTCTGTCTCTGCTGCCCAGGCTGGAGTGCAGTGGAGCGATCTCAGCTCACTGCAACCTCCGCCTCCCAGTTCAAGTGATTCTCCTGCCTCAGCCTCCCAAGTAGCTGGGATTATAGGCACGTGCCACCATGCCCAGCTAATTTTTTTTATTTTCAGTAGAGATGGGGTTTCAGCGTGTTAGCCAGGGTGGTCTTGATCTTCTGACCTTGCGATCTGCCTGCCTCAGCCTCCCAAAGTGCTGGGATTCCAGGCATGAGCCACCATGCCCAGCCGAGAGTGCTATTTTTGAAAGGTCAGGAAGCCTTTTTGGGAAAAGTGCCATTTGAACAGGGACCTGGAGAGAGGAAGGGAGCTACGTAGAGTTCTGAGGGAAGGGCATTCCAGGAGGACAGCAAGAGGCAGGAATAAGAATGTCTTGTGTTTCTGAAAAGGTAAAGAACATCTCAAAGAAAGTGCTCACGATGTTTGGGATGTTAGGGACCTGCTGTTGTCTGCATGTGTGGGCTCAGTGCTGTACATTTATCTCTGCTGCTTACATATTTTAGAATGAATTTTATGTAGGAGTCTAAGTCTACTACAAAGGTACTGCCTTATCTAAATGTCTCTAAAAATACCTCCTGCCTATCACAAAGACATAGAATCTCGTTCACAAGAGTCAAAGTTGTTCGTTCCATAAGGAGAGATAAGGCTGGACCAACAGCATCCCTGGGTTTAAGTCCACACTCCCCACCCTACCCCGACACCACTCCCAAGCAGAGACAGACTGCCTTGAACAGGTGGCTGGGAGGCTCCTAAAGTGACAGAGAACAGAGCTGCAGAAGATGTCTTCCGCGTTCTCAACTCTTAGCCTCCGTTGTTAGAGAACTGGCGTCTCCCCTACACATCCAGCTCTGGTGGAGACAGAAATGACAGCCCCTGCTTACAACGAGGAGACTGTGGCTCAGAGAAGTCAGGGGGCCACCCAGGATCCTGGAGAAAGCCGGCTCTGACTCGTAACTCTTGCACCATTGCCTGAGCCACGTCAGAGTCCATGTTCCACTTCAGGAAATGAGCTTATTGATTTTTCATTTAAGCAAAAATGAAAAATAAATGCCAGATGTTTGAAAACATTGCAACATGTCCTGCTGGAACTTCAAAGTGCATTCTGCACCAAAAAAAAAAAAAAAATTAGAAAATCCACACAGCAAAAAAGAAATATTTTGAATGAAAACACACTTTGTCTCTCTCTCACACATACTCTCTCTCTTTCTCAAACACACACACACACCCCCACACACACACGAAAACAATATCTCATTTCTTCTTCAGGGAGCAGCTGTGAAGGAAATTGGGGGAGGAGGTTGGACACAACATCCCATCTTTGTGTTTGTGTTTTATACAGACTAAGCTTTTAGGCCAGCCCTCTTGGCTGTAGGGGGCGTGGCACCCATGAAAAGTAAACATCAAAGACCCGATGAAGCTTATAAAATAGTTTGGGAGAGACCAGTCACCAAGACAGGCATCTCAAATCGGATGATTTTGCATGTGGATACTGCCTTCATCTTGATAGAAAAGGTATGTACTGTAGTTTTAACCGTTTCAATTATGATAATAATGTCTAAAATAGAAACTTCCATAGGCCCTTTTCAGCTACATATAATTGCCACTGATTGAGAGCTTGTGTCGGTAGCTTTAGACTTGTTCTCATTTTTCCTCCAACAAATGTCCAAGAGCCATTTTTGAGGTGATAAAACTGAGGTTCAGATACATTAAGCAACAGGCCTAAGATAAAAACGTGGGCGCAGTGGCTCACGCCTGTAATCCCAGCACTTTGGGAAGCTGAGGCGGGCGGATCACAAAGTCGGGAGATGAAGACCATCCTGGCTAACACGGTGAAACCCCATCTCTACTAAAAATACAAACCAAATCTCGTTGGGCAACAAGGAATTTTTCCACGCACAAACACTGTGCTAGGTGAATTCTCAGTGAGTTATCCAACTGTGCATCACAGCAGAATTATCTGGAAACTGGAATTAATTGTGTGACTAGAAAATGCAGTTTAACAATATGGCATACGATATTGTGTTTGGGAGATATGTTTCTTGTTCTATTTAATGGCTAAATGAGTCTTTGAGACCTAATTACTTATTAGAACATATTTTATTTTATGAGGTGAAATTTCAAAATCTAGTCCTTCATGTTCTGCAGATCTTTGAGATCAGGGGCTCTGTCCACAGTAATACATGGGCACTAAGACCATGGGCTCTTGGAAGACCTAGGCTTACACTCCAGCTTGGGAGTTTATCAGGAAGTAACCAGGCAAATTAATCTCATTGGTACAAAGAGTGTCAGCAGAGGTCACTTGTATAAGGTTAGCCGAGAGAAAGGAGAGTAGACCCAATGTCAGGCAAGCAAGTTTTATTAACCTGCCGGGCTGTTCCGTAACAATCAAAAGAGGCAGCCCGAACCCACAAAACAAGGGGTTTCTATGGGGTGAGAGGGGCGTGAGGGAGTTTCAGGACCAAGGTAATTTATCAGCTTGTAACAAACACAAAGATAGTTTTTTAGCTTGTGACAGACTTGTAATACACCATCTTGTGACTTTTGTGGCGGCAGTTTTTAAAAAAACAGGATTTTACAGGTATGCGTAAAACAGGAATTTAAACAAAGGTTTGTTTTCCACGACCTCCTCCACCCCCGCCTCACTGTCGAGGTGGCTATAATCAGGCTTTGCTCGATCTCAATCATAGCACGTCTGGCAGCCTCAGTGTGGCACCAGATAGGAATGCCGCTGCTGAGCAATCAGAGTGGGAGGTCAGCTGCTTGGAGGGGATTTTCAGGGGCAGCTTGTCCCTAACAGCTTCCAGAGGCAGTGCTGTGGAGACTGAGTGCATAGCACACTTAAAGTCCTGAGGCCAGGACTTCTCCGTGGGGAAGGGTAATGCATGCAGAGCAGTGATTTGCAGTTAGTGCCAGGCCCAAGGTGGATGCACTGTAACCTTATAGGATTGCTTTGAAATTACCTCATATTCAGTTAAAAAATTATATTTATTTATTTTTTTATTTTATTTTTTGAGACGGAGTCTCGCTCTGTCACCCAGGCTAGGGTGCAGTGGCACGATCTCAGCTCACTGCAACCTCTGACTCCTAAGTTCAAGCCATTCTTGTCCTTCAGCCTCCTGAGAGGCTGGGATTACAGGCCTGCACCACCACGCTGGGCTGATTTTTGTATTTTTTGTTTGTTTTTGTTTTGTTTTTTTGAGATGGAGTTTTTCTCTGTTGCCCAGGCTAGAGTGCAATGGTGTGATCTCGGCTCACTGCAACCTCCGCCTCCCGGGTTCAAGCGATTCTCCTGCTTCAGCCTCCTGAGTAGCTGGAATTACAGGTGTCCACCACCACGCCCAGATAATTTTTTGTATTTTTAGTAGAGATCGGGTTTCGCCATGTTGGCCAGGCTAGTCTCGAAGTCTTGACCTCAGGTGATCCACCCACCTCGGCCTCCCAAAGTGCTAGGATTACAGACATGAGCCACTGTTCCAGGCATAATTTTTGTATTTTTAATAGAGACAGGGTTTTACCATGTTGGCTAGGCTGGTCTCAAACTCCTGACCTCGAGTGATCCACCTGTCTCAGCTTCCCACAGTGCTGGGATTACAGGCGTGAGTCGTGCCTGCCCAAAAATAATATTTAGCTTGGCGCGGTGGCTCATGCCTGTAATCCCTGCACTTTGGGAGGCTGAGGCAGGTGGATCACGAGATCAGGAAATAGAGACCATCCTGGCTAACATGGCGAAACCCTGTCTCTACTAAAAATATTTAAAAAATAGCTGGGTGTGGTGGCACATGCCTGTAGTCCCAGCTACTCGGGAGGCTGAGACAGGAGAATCCCTTGAACCCGGGAGGTGGAGGTTGCAGTGAGCCGAGATCACGCCACTGCACTCCAGCCTGGGCAACAGAGCGAGACTCCTTCTCAAAAAAAAAAAAAATAATAATGTTTATGCTTGTTTTGTAAAGTATTTAAACTCCTAATTAGAACAATCTTCCTATTGATAGCGGAAGATGCAAAAATATACGTCATATATAATCCATATGTTACCCAAAGTCTTAAGTGCACATTAATAACATGCCCAATAAGTAATGAGTAAGTTAAAATGAAAGGGCATTGAAAAATATAATGGATGCCGTCAGCCCTTCTCTCACAAGTTTTAACCACAGGAATAAAACTACTGCAATGAAGAGGCTTCTTTGGAAGAGAGATAATCAAGGGGGTTTGTTCTGAAATCCTCCTACAGAGGTAAAGAATATGTTTCAGCCCACAAGGGAACATTTTGTCAGAGTAAAAGGTAGAAGTGACTTTTCTTATAAGTGTCATGTGGTGGTGAGGCTCATCAGGTCACAGAGACGGGTTTATTGAAAGACCCCGACGGCGCCCGAGAGAAGCAGGTTCAGGGTGCTGTGGATCAGAGACGGGGAGACGGGGCCCGAGTCCCAGCTCTCTGCCCCTTCCAGACCCCAGCTTCCCCATCTGTACACCTTGGGAGTAGGGCTAGATAGATGACCTCTAAGGTCCTGTCCAGAGTGGGGGACCTTGTAGAATGTACATGGTGTGTGGCCAGCTTCGATCCTCTGGGCCCGGCTTTAGTTTGGGCCTATTAAGTAGAACTCAAAATCTCTTGAAAATGGTGCAAATGTGTGTGGGTTTAAGCTGCATTGCTATAAATCTTTTAACCCCAAAAGGTTAAAAGACAGGTGGTATTTACCCAGCAATGGAGCTGATGAGAAATGGAGCCTCAAAGACTAAGGAAAGCGGCCCTGCTACAGACTTGCTCAAAGGGGCCTCAGCAACCATCTCCCCCAGCCACGTCCCCAGCTGGCAAGCTGCCGTCATTACATAACTGTTCTTTTGAAAACTAGGCAACAAAACCTCCAGGAAAAAAAAAAAACAACTATTGATTATTAAAGGGTATTTAGAGGTTTCGAGACTCATAATAAAGCAGTTATAATTATTCTTGTAATGACACATCCTTTGAAATGCTCAGATCTGAGAACATTCTGCTTGCATTGCATCAGCCATCATCATTACAGGGAAAAATGCAGAGAGCTGGAAATAGCTCATGTGCAAGCTACAGGCAAGGAGTCACCAGGAAAGGAACAAACCGAAACCAAGTCAGTGAAGGAAACAGGGAGGAGCGTCAGATGCCCCGAACCTGCAACACTTCTGCAGCCTCTGTCTCCCTGCCCTTCTGCCCCACTTCAAAGCCAGCTTCTGCTGCCAAAGGACTCGTGGGGTTGAAATGCTTGTTGCACAGTTACACATCAGCTGATAGTCCTTCTCTGATTTGATGCACTTCATCTATGAATAGTACACTCAACAGGCCAGGCGCGGTGGCCCATGCTTGTAGTCCCAGCACTTTGGGGAGGTCTAGGCGGGTGGATCACCTGAGGTCAGGAGTTTGAGACCAGCATGGTCAACATGGTGAAACCCCATCTCTACTAAAAATACAAAAATTAGCCAGGAGTTGTGGCAGGAGCCTGTAATCTCAGCTACTTGGGAGGCTGAGGCAGAAGAATCGCCTGAACCCGGGAGATGGAGGTTGCAGTGAGCTGAGATTGTGCCACTGCACTCCAGCCTGGGTGACAGAGCGAGACTCCATCTCAAAAACAAAACAAAACAAAACCCTCAACAGGACGTCAAAAAAAAAAAAAAAAGAAAGAAGGAAAGGAAAAAGGAAGGAAGGGAAAGAAAGAAAGAAGAAAGAAAAAGAATTCTAGAAAATACCGTATTTTTTTGCTTTTCATAGTAACAACAACTAGCATTTATTGCACATTTACTCTGTCAGACACTCCTCGAAGTACTCTCTCTATATTATCTCGTTTAATTATCACAAAAATTCATAAGAATTATTATTATTCCTACTTACTAGACAAAGAAGCTAAGGCATAAATGAACACAGTTATACTTAGTATGGGGCAGAGTCAGAGTTTGAAACTGGCTGGGGTGACCCTGGAGTCCCCAGCACACCACTCCCTTTAAGGTTTCCAAGCACACTCTGGGACTGGTAGAGCAGCCCAGCAAGATGAGGGCAGGGGAAGGGGTGGTGTCAGGGCGGCATCTCCCTGATGAATCTCAGAGGACACTAGGTGCTGGGCAAGGTTTGGTTTGGTTTTGTATCTTCCATAGTTCTTGGAGGCTTTAATCCCCAACTTCACGTAGCCCCTCCACGTTGTTTCTGTTCATTCGACAAGTATCTACTAAGCCGATACTTTGAGGCCTATGAGTGATTCTAAGGAGAACCAGATGCGGTGCCCACCCTGGGAGATGCACAATTAGGTGAGAGTGGGGTGCAAAATCAATCCAACAAACTGTAATACCAGGCAGAGAGCGCCCTGGTAAAAGTGCAGAGGCTCTGAGGAAGGCCTCACAGCAACACGGACGAGTAGGTGTCCCCTGCAGGATGAGGGGGTCCCATGAGCTGAGGAGAGAAGAGGAGGTACTGCCCACAGAGGGACTCTCGGCCACAGGAATCTTGCTTCATGATTGTATGGCCTTAGAAAGCTCAGAACGGCCAAGCACAGTGGCTCATGCCTGTAATCCCAGCACTTTGGGAGACCGAGGCAGGGACATCACCTAAGGTGAGGAGTTTGAGACCAGCCTGGCCAACATGGTGAAACTCTGTCTCTAATAAAAACACAAAAAAAATTAGCCAGGCGTGGTGGTGCATGCCTGCAATCCCAGCTACTTGGGAGGCTGAGGCAGGAGAATCACTTGAACCTGGGAGGCAGAGGTTGCAGTGAGCTGAGATCACACCACTGTACTCCAGCCTGGGCAACAAGAGCGAAACTCCGTCTCAAAACAAAAAATAAAGAATGCTCAGAATGGCAACACCAGCTGCTTTGTGTTCCCCCAACTCCAGGTCCCTTCTCCAGCCACCCAGCCCCAAGATGAGGATGCTACTGCTGCTGCTTTTTGCACTGGCTGGCCTCTTCGGTGCCGCAGAGGGACAAACGTTTCATCTTGGCAAATGCCCCACGCCTCCGGTGCAGGAGAATTTTGACGTAAATAAGGTGTGGTAAAAGGCGAACCTCCCTCTGTTTTGCTGCCTCTGATGTGAATAAGCATTCTACAAGGTTCAGTTTAATTATGCTGCTTTGATTTCCACTGCGCACCTTGGGACAGGTATTTATCTTATTTTAGGTTTCCCCAAAGCAGACGCCTGCTGAGACAAAGCCTGTGGGCAGAGAGGCTTGGGATGATCCCAGGACGCACGAGAGCAAGAGCGGGTGGGAAAGCAAGTTGGAGACAGCACGGAAGCAGTAAAGAGTGCGTTCCTGAGCTGTCACCCTCGACAATCAGGGTCAGTCACACCGGGCACCCTCTGAGGACGGGGGAGGATGCCCCTCCGATTGTCCCGCGGCTGCTACCAGCAGGCCATGGGAGCGTCCTTGGCTCTAGCCAAGCCCCCTGGCAGAGAAGAAACACAGGGTCTCAGGTGGGAGGCTGGTGGTGTCTGGGAATTGCCTGCCGTGGCTGCGGTGAACTCAGAGGTGGGCTGAGGGGATACAGGACCTGGGAACCACAATAGCTGCTACAGAGCTATTATCCCTGTTCTACGGATGGAGCAGTGGAATCTCTCTCCCCAGCTCACATAGCTGGTAAATGCAAGTAGGATTCAAAACCAGGCTTCCCAGAAGTGCAGGGCACCCAAAGGTCACTCAAACAGGGCCCAGGAAAGGCCAGAATTCCCCAGGGGGCTTTCTTGTTACCTGAGCTAAAATGTCATCAATGCAAGCAGCTCCTCCATGGACAATCTTTCTTCCTGGGGTTTGGGGGAGGGGGAAGGAAGGGGACGGCAGAAAGAGGCAGCTACTGGTGGACATGACTCACAGGCTCCCACTGTTGCTACTCAAGCCTAGAATCTCACCCATAAGACTTCCTCTCCTCAGGAGAAGGTCTGGATCTCCTTTAAGAATGGTAACAGTAAGGCCGGGCGCGGTGGCTCATGCCTGTAATCCCAGCACTTTGGGAGGCCAAGGCGGGTGGATCACGAGGTCGAGAGATCAAGACCATCCTGGCCAACATAGTGAAACCCCGTCTCTACTAAAAATACAAAAATTAGCTGGGCATGGTAGCGCACGCCTGTAGTCTCAGCTACTCAGGAGTCTGAGGCATGAGAATCACTTAAACCTGGGAGATGGAGGTCACCACTGCACTGCAGCCTGTCGACAGAGTGAGACTCCATCTCAAAAAAACAAAACAACAACAACAAAAAAACAACTGGCCAGGCATGGTGGCTCATGCTTCAGAGGCCAAGGTGGGTGGATCACAAGGTCAGGAGTTCAAGACTAGACTAGCCTGGCCAAGACGGTGAAACCCTGTCTCTACTAAAAATACAAAAATTAGCCAGGTGTGGTGGCAGGCACCTATAATCCCAGCTATTGGGGAGGCTAAGGCAGAGAATTGCTTGAATCTGGGAGGCGGAGATTGCAGGGAGCCAAAATTGCACCACTGCATTCCAGCCTGGGTGACAGAGCAAGAGTCTGTCTCAAAAAAAAAAAAAAAGAATGATAACATTGAAGTTGTTATCACACAGTCGCACCTCAAAGTGAATGGGTGTTGGCACCTCCAAGGGATGCTGGGTGGGGGAAGGAGCACAGGTGTGGTAGGAAAATGTTATAGAGTACACTGGTCTACATTGACTTGCTCCGCTTAAGGGCTGATCCTTTTATTCGGTAACTGACAGACCACAGGGAGGCTTTAAAGAAAAGATCCAAGGAATCTGAATCATAGTTTAGCTTTTGGATACAAATCCCAAAGCACTTTGGAAATGATAACTGATCTGTATTTATAAAAGTCCTTTGAGAATTAAAGCAGGATTTAAAAAATAGCAGTTTTCTTGAGATATAATTTGTATACCATGCATTCCCTTGTTTAAAGTAGATTTTCACTTTCAATTGTTAGTATATTCACAGAGTTATGCAACTGTCACCTCCACAATCAATTTTAGAACATTTTCAGTGTTCCAAAGAGAAACCCCACACCTGTTCACAGTCTCCGTCTCCCCTCCAACCCTTCCAGCCCCAGGCAACCAATAATCTACTTTCTGTCTCTGAATTTGCCTATTCTGCACATTTGATAAAAATGAAATCATACTATATGTGGTTTTTTGTGACTGATTTCTTTTACTGAATGTTTTCAAGATTTATCCACGTTGTAGGATGTATCAACACTATATCCCCTTTTATGGCCAAATAATATTCTTATAGGAAATCCTTATAGGAAATCAATTGACTGTATATGTGAGAGTTTATTTTCTCACTCTCAATTCTATTGATCTATTTGTCTATACTTATGTCGGTATCATCCAATCTTGATTACTATAGCTTTGTAGTAACCAAAGCTTTGAGGTAAGTTTTGAAATAAGAGCATATGAGTCCTCCAACTTTGTTCTTCTGGCTAGTCTGTGTCCCTTACATGTTCATATGAATTTTAGGATCAGCTTGTCAATTTCTGCAAATAATCCAGTTGGAATTAGATACAGATTACATTAAATCTGAAGATCAATTTGAGGAGTATTGCCATCTTAACAATATTAAGTCTTCTAACTTGTGAACATAGTGTATCTTTCCATTGAATTAGGTCATCTTTAATTTCTCTCAACAATATTTTGCGGTTTTCAGAGTGTAAGTCTTACATTTATTTGGTTACGTTTATTTCCAAATATTTTATTCTTTTGATGTTATTGTAGATGGAATTTTCTTAATTTCATCTGCAAATTGTTCATTGCAAGTATACATATACATATATACATATGTTTATAAATATATATATACATATACATATATATTCGTGTGTGTGTGTGACAAAGTGTTGCTGTGTCACCCAGGCTGGAGTGTAGTGACACCATCTCAGCTCACTCCAACCTCTGCCTCCCAGGTTCAAGAGATTATCCTGCCTCATCCTCCTGCATAGCTAGGATTAGAGGCACCTGACACCATGCCCGGCTAATTTTTGTATTTTTTGTAGAGATGGGGTCTTGCCATGTTGGCCAGGTTGGTCTCAAACTCCTGACCCCAAGTGATCCACCCGCCTTGGCCTCACAAAGTGCTAAGATTACAAGCATGAGCCACTGTGCCAGGCCGAGCAATAGATTAGATTTTTGAATATTAATCTTGTATCTTGTAACCTTGCTAAACTCATTAGATCTAATAGTTTTGGGGTTTGTTTCTGTTTTAGATTTCTTAGGATATTTTATATGTCATCTGCAAATAGATACGGTTTTACCTCTTCTTTTGCAGGATTCTTTTTAAATACTGACCAGAGATGTGAAAAGATTAAGAAGCCTTTGCAAAAATAATCTGAGATCAGGAGGAAGCTCTGAGTTTTCTTTTTTCTGAAAAATCATGCTTCCTTGGTTTTTACTGTGGGACACTAAAGTCATTTTAACAGTAATAGAACATATTTGAATGCACAGTATAAAATGGAGCTTCTTCCAAGAATGTCTATGAAACCAGTTAGCCTCTAACTTTATTCTTTGGTGCTTTAAATGAATGTTAAGTTCAGTGGCTTTAATTGAAAGTTGTGCTTTAATAAGTGAGTAGAAATTTATGGTCATGAATGTGGTGTGTATTTGAGCAGAAAGCCACGTGGCTGAAGCAATACTGCCACCTGTTTGCAGTATGCTCTCTTTTCAAGTTGACTGAAGGTGAGCGCATCTCTTTTTGTTTTTAAATTTCTAAAATACTTTCAGTTAGTATTTTGACTAGGTAAATATATTTACATTGTTCAAATCCTAAAGGTGTAAAAGAATACACCACATAAAGTTTCCCTTCCACCTCTGTACCTCCGTTTCCCTCCCCAGGAGCAACTAGTAAAAACCATTTACTGTGTAGCTTTTACAGATAGCATATACATATGCAAGCAAATGTGTAGGCCAGGGCTGTGGAGGGCTGACCAGTTATTACCACGTAATAACTGTGGTAAGAATACTGGCTTCCAAAGGTGTCCATGCCCTAACCTTGTGAGTGTTACTTTTCATGGGAAAAGGGCTTTTGCAAATGTGATCGAAGTTATGATCCTTGAGATGTCCAGATTAGCCTTGATTATCCAGGGGGGCTCAATCTAATCACATAAACCCTTAAAAGCAGAGAATCTTTTCCAGCTGTGGTCAGAGAGGTTTGATGGCATAAGAGTCAGAGAGATGCAATAGGAGAAGGATCTGACTTGCTTTTGCTGGCTTTGAAAATAAAGGAAGGGAGTCCCAAGCCAAGGAATGTAAACAGCCTGTAGAACTTGGAAAACGCAAGAAAACTGATCCTCCCCTAGAGCTCTCAGAGGGAAACACAGCCAACACTTTGAGTTCAGCCCAGTGAGACCCGTGTCAGACTTCTGACTTACAGAACTGCAAGATAATAAACCTGTACTGTTTTAAGCTTGTGGTAATTTATTATAGCAGCAACAGAAAACCAACACAACCATTTTCTCCATTTTTAGATAAAAGGTAGCTTAATATATACACTATTTTGTACCTGACTCTTTTGTCATTAAATATTGGAAATCACTGCATACCACTTTTTTGAAAGAGAGGAAATAAAATTCCATTGTCTAGATATGCCATCATTTACTTACCCAGCCCCCTACTAAGGCTCACATAGGCTGTTTCCTATCTTGTATTATTACAAACGGTACTGTAATGAATAACTTTATGCATACATCCTTTCTTATATCAGGAAGATGCATTCCCAGAAGTGAAATGGCTGGGCCAAAGAGTACAATATGCATTTCTAGCTTTACTAGACACTGCCCTCCACAGAGGTTATAAACTGGGATGGTCTTCCCGCAACTGGTGCCAGGCAGCCTAGAAGGGCCTGGTTCCCTTGACCTTCCCCACACAGAGGCAGCTTCCTTTAAAGCTGATTCTATACACCTGAAGTCCGGATGGAGTGCAAGCCCCTAGAGAAAGCATGATACAGGTCTTTCAAATCCCCATCACCTTCTGAAAGCCTTGGTGACCAACTCCCTACCCAGGGTCAAATGAGGAAACTTCAATGCACTCTGGAGTCCTAGCTCCCCACGGTGAACACATCTGACTGCACAAGATTCTAAGATGACTTGTAGAATCGTGCACTGTTTCAGATGAAACGTACCTCCCATCATCCCCTTTTTTTACAGAGTCTAGAATTTCACAGAGATTTTGGCTGAAGGGGGACACTGAGAAGAGCCCTCAGCATTCAACCTGCGCCCGCACATCCTATCCTAGTCACGGATTCTTATTGCAATCTCTTGCCCAGTTTCCACTGGGAACGATGAGGCCCATTTTGTCTGGCTTCCCCAGGACAGGGCTCTGCTTCTGCACGACTACAATGGGGAAGAGGTTGCAGGTCCCCAGAGAACCACAGGGTTTTGCTCTGCTTGTTGTCTCCGCAGTATCTCGGAAGATGGTACGAAATTGAGAAGATCCCAGCGACCTTTGAGAAAGGAAGGTGCATCCAGGCCAACTACTCGCTAATGGAAAACGGAAACATCAAAGTGTTAAACCGCGAGTTGAGGTGAGTGGATGTGGCCGTCCAGGGCCAGGACTGTGGAGGGCTGTCCCGGAGTGACTGGGTGTCTGGCAGCCTGGGTCAGGGAGGATGGAAACCTTGCCAGGTCTGGACTGCCTGCTCCTAGCAGGAATTGAGAGGAAAGCTTTTGGCAGGCAAGGATGGCAAGAACTAGGAGGCACTCACGCGTTTCCATGACCACCTGCTGGGTGAGCGGCACAAACTGACAAGGTGTCTGCTCTCACTGCAAAATAGATACTCTGGTGGCAAAGAACATCGAGACCATCTCCTCTGACCTCCAGTCCAAGAGAGAAGCCCCTTTGATACCATCTTCTGACAGAGCATCCAGCTTTGTTCGAATACTTCCAGGAATTGGGAGCTCATCACTTTCCAGGACAGTTGATCCCATCTCTAGGCAACTTAATCTATTGAAAGCTCCTTTTATTATTAAGCAAGAATCACATACATACATATTCACACTCTAGGTTATGTAAACTGGATGTCCTTTAGAAGTGTACATTTCTATTACCGAGGAATTCTAACATGTTAAATTTTATTAAACATATCAAATTTAATCCCAAAAGTTATATTTTGGAAAGCAAATATAAACTTAAAAAGAACCCCAGGAAGAACTCCTTCCTACCCACTCTTGAAAATACAAATGCAGTTTTTCCATGAACATGTTGTGAGTTCATGGTCACAGACTGGTGTTCTGAAAACTGTTCTGGAGCAAAATGCAATTGACATGAAAAGGGCAGTCTGGTAGGAGGAGACTGGTTTGTTGCTAAGTGAGTATACGAAGATAGAAGCAGACCATCTTCCCCAGCTGTCTGAAATCCAGATGAGAGAGTAGAGGACGGTCTTCAGCCTTACATGATGATAAACAAAGACGTAGTTGGGAACATCATAGTTCGTTTCCCAAACTCCCTGGCCTGTTGCTCATTGTCTGGTTTCTAGGACATCCATCACCACTAACCATAGCATCAGCCTACTGATTTTCTAACACATACGACTGCTCTAATTTCAGTTGGCCTCCCTGCTCTGCCTTGAGGATTGATGAACAGACATTATCTCCTCTGTTGGCCTCCTAGGAAGAGCACCGATGCCTTAGCACCCTCCCTTTGCTAACTCCATCTCCACACCTCTCCCCTTCTCCCAAGTTCACGGGACCATTAGGAGTCATCTAGAAATGGGGCCATTCAAAGAGGTGAAATGGGCCCATTCAAAGAGGTGGAAGTTCACAGCTTTTAAGACACACCACTGTGTTATATACCACTAAGAAAAAAATGACACTGCTAATTATTATTGTCAGGTGGCATTAATTGTAAGATATATATTTCTTCACATTTAATGTCTCTGAGATCTGGGCATACCTGAGAATCACTGAGATAAAGTAAACGTTTCTTCACTGTCTCCTTTTACTTGGCCTACATTGAAAACCCCACACTCACTTAGAGGCTTGCTGAACTAAAAGGGGTCTCAGGACTCACGCCTTGATGGTACAGGCGATGTCACAGGATATCACTGAGGTCCAAAGAAGGGAAATACTTTTGTGTCTCCGGTTTTGCATTATTTTCAGTGATCAAGTCCATCCTTTTCAGTTCCTTTGGTCCTTCTCATTTTAAAAGAAGTGAATCTACCTGGCGTGGTGGCCCATGCCTGTAATCCCGGCACTTTGGGAGGCCTAGGCGGGCGGATTGCCTGAGGTCAGGAGTTTGAGACCAGCCTGGCTAACATGGCAAAACCCCGTCTCTACTAAAAATACAAAAATTAGCTGGGCGTGGTGGCAGGCACCTGTAGTCCCAGCTACTCGGGAGGCTGAGGCAAGAGAATCGCTTGAACCTGGGAGGCAAAGGTTGCAGTGAGCTGAGATTGCACTACTGCACTCCAGCCTGGGCAATAGAGCAAGATTCCGTCTCCAAAAAAAAAAAAAAAAAAAAAGTGAATCTTCATTGTGTGTTGGGTTGTTTTGTTTGTTTTTCCACTCTCTTTTACTCCCTTTCTTTGGAGCCTGGGAGCAGAAAGTTGTCTTTGGGGCCACTGCAGATAATCCAAAAGACAGTGTTGAAGTGCAAGGACCTAACATACTATCCCAACCTGGAGCGTGTCAATTGCTGTTTCTCATCACCCTGCTGCTCTCTTCGCCTGCTTAGCCACAGAGACAGTCACAGAGGAAAGAGCAGTGTATAGAGCTAGGGTCTAGCCTACCTTTGAGAGTCTCTTTTACCAGAAATCAGAGTGTTGGCTGTCATGGTCCTTAGTGGCACAAATCTTGCCTTTTGTTGCTTTTTAGCTTTCAATGAGTTGTTTTTCTTTTTTCTTTTCTTTCTTTCTTTTCTTTTTTTAAATTGTTGCAGATATGATGGAACTGTGAATCAAATTGAAGGTGAAGCCACCCAGGTTAACCTCACAGAGCCTGCCAAGCTGGGAGTTAAGTTTTTCTGGTGTAAGTATCCACTTTTCCCCGGAGGATTCAGGGACAGGAAATATGCAAATGAAGGCTAGCACCCTGGCTTGGAGAATTCCTGAGACATCTGAGTGTCATCTGTAATGACTCAGCACATAATTATCTGTTGTGCACTTACTACGTGCCATGCACTAGGGTTGCCATGATGAGCCAGGCAGAGCTGGCCTTGGTACTTAACGGAGCTCCCAGTGTGGATACTGACATGTGATCCTGCAATTTACTAGCCAGTGTTTCAATAGGTGAAACACAAATAGGTGCACACAGGGATGAGCTGTAGAAGACCCAATCCAGCCTTGTTTCCCAGAGGAAACTGGGCCCGAAAAATTAGTAGGTGTTAGCAGAACAACCTGCACGGTGCGAAAACTTGGAGACAAGAGATGACAGGAGTGACGGCAAATTTGAATCCTGCTTCTGACACTTTCCAGTCCCATTGTTGGGGAGCCTGTGAGATATTTAATGATAGGCATTTGCCTCTGGGTTCTGAGCTAACTGAGGAATGGACACAGGCAATAGAGGAAGCACCAAATATTAGTTTTATTGCTGATGTAGATACACTAGAGAGTTCAACCCAGAACCATGAGGCTTTCTAACACGCAGAGTGCTTGAGAGTCCCTTTGCCACCTTCAGGGCAGACACTAAAGTCATTGGCGACAAAAACTACTTCCCTACTTCCCACTTCTCACCCCTGCCACTCCTGCAACCCACACCAGTCAAGTTCCTAGAGTGGGGCAGAGATGAAGTGTTTTGTTTTGTTTTGTTTAGACAGTCTTGCTCTATCTCCAGGCTGGAGTGCAGTGGTGAAATCTCAGCTCACTGGAACCTCCACCTCCTAGGTTCAAGCAATTCTGCCTCAGCCTCCCGAGTAGCTAGGACTACAGGCACACACTACCACTCCCGGCTAATTTTTGTATTTTAGTAGAGATGGGGTTTCACCATGTTGGCCAGGATGGTCTCGATCTCCTCTCCTGCTGGGCACTTTGGGAGGCCAAAGAGGGAGGATCACAAGGTCAGGAGATCAAGACCGAGGCAGGCAGATCACAAGGTCAGGAGATCCAGACCATCCTGGCCAACACGGTGAAACCTCGTCTTTACTAAAAATACAAAAATTAGCTGGGTGTGGTGGCTGTGCCTGTAGTCCCAGCTACTCGGGAGGCTGAGGCAGGAGAATCGTTTGAACCCAGGAGGCAGAGGTTGCAATGAGCTGAGATCGCGCCACTGCACTCCAGCCTGGGCAACAGAGCGAGACTCCATCTTGGGGTAAAAAAAAGAAGAATGCCTGAATAAAAAGGCCTAGAACCTGAGAGGGTACATGGAGTGGGGGATGAGGTTAGGAAGGGCCTTGAATGCCACATTAGACGGCTTGAAGTTTCTTCCATATACAGTAGGAGACACGTTGAAGTTTTCAAATAAAGAGAGACAGGTGGAAGTTTTCCGTATTGTATCTGGGTATATTTATTGTTGAGAGCTAGACCATGAGAGGAAGACAGTATGTGCACGCCTGGCTGTGTACAGGTGGGACATGATGCCACTGCTCGCAGAGGCTGGAGATATATTTTTCCAAAATCACTCAGTGCTTAAGTGTTCTCAGTCCAGCTGGGAATACACAGAGCAGCTGAAATGTGCAGATAGCAGATGGGAGATGACTATCACACACATACACTCACACACACACGCGCGCACACACATACACACACACACACACACACTCTCTCTCTCTGGGTGAGTCAGGCAGGCAGGCAGGCAAGGCACCAACAGTGTAGAAAGGTAAGTTAGAAACACTCAGCCTAGGCTTTCGTCCAGACTTCTTTCAAGGGTCTTTCTGTTTCTGGATCTATGAAGTCAGAGGTGGAGGGGCTTGCTGGGTGGTTGTCTGGGCCAGCCTTCTTGTGTTGTCCTGAGGTTTCTCTTGCCTCTGTCTCCAATAACGCTGTCTCCCTTGGGTCCTCAGTGATGCCATCTGCACCATACTGGGTCCTGGCCACCGACTATGAGAATTATGCCCTCGTGTACTCCTGTACCAACCTCATCCATCTTTTTCACGTGGATTTTGCTTGGATCTTGGGAAGAAACTCTAATCTCCCTCCAGAAACAGTGGCCTTTCTGAAAAATATCCTGACTTCTAATAATATTTCTGTTGAGAAAATGACGGTCACAGATCAGGTGAACTGCCCCGAGTTCCCGTAACCAGGATCTACAGGGAGGCTGCGTCCACTCCATGTTACTTCTTCCGCTTTGCTTCCCCCACCCTTGCCCATAAAGACAAACCAGTCAACCACGACAAGCCTGAACACTTAGCCATGCCCTACCCTTTTACTCTGCTAGCTGCAAAATAAACTTGTTGCTGACCTGCTGTGCTCACAGTAGATTCCAAGTTGGATTAATTATTGTGGGTTTTTCATTATAAGCTTATGCTTAGACATCCTTAAACAGGCTGGTCATGGTAGCTCACGCCTGTAATCCCAGCACTTTGAGAGGCTGAGGCAGGAGGATCGCCTGAGGCCGGGAGTTCAAGACCAGTCTGGGCAACATAGCAAGACCTCATAAAAATTAGCTGGGCATGGTGGAGCACACCTGTGCTAGCTACTCAGGAGGTGGTGGCAGGAGGATCACTTGAGACCAAGAGTTCGAGGGTACCGTCAGCTATGATGGCACCACTGCACTCCAGCCTGGGCAACAGAGCAAGATCCTGCCTCTAAAAAAGAAAAACAAAAATCCTTAAGCAGTTATGTTGAAAAAAAACAAGCACTGAATGGTCTTAGTTTAAAGGTAACAATCCTGTTTCTGGGAGGGGAAAGCTGATGGCAAAGGCATATTCTGGGTGACCTGAATCCAGGTGCCCCCATTCTGGAGTAGATACTCCTTTCAATGGGGAATTATTTGGGGGTTCTGAGTCTCTGCTGGACAGTTTCCTTTAAAGGTTTACTTTCTCCTCAAGTCTTCAGAGTCAAGCTGAGGAATGAGCCCATCTTGGGCTTTCTATAAGGAAGAGGAGAATCTATGAGGAAGAAGATATGGAGGTTTTTTTTTAAGGAACAAAAAGACATATATATGTGTTGTCATTCATTCAACTGATATTTACAAAAGCCCAATTGCATTCCAGGCATTGAAAAATACAGAATCTCAGCTGGGCACGGTGCCTCACGCCTATAATCTCAGCACTTTGGGAGGCCAAGGCGGGCGGATCATGAGGTCAAGAGATTGAGACCATCCTGGCCAACACGGTAAAACCCTGTCTGTACTAAAAATACAAACATTAGCTGGGCATGGTAGCTTGTACCTGTAGTCCCAGCTACTCAGGAGGCTGAGGCAGGAGAATTGCTTGAGCCTAGGAGATGGAGGCTGCAGTGAGCCGAGATCGAGCCACTGTACTCCAGCCTGGCAACAGAGTGAGATTCCATCTCGAAAAAAGAAAACTACGGAATCCCTGTCCTCCCATAGAACCTCACAGTCTAGTGAGAGAGAAACAAATAAAGATGCAATTATAATCCAAGATGAGGAGTGCAAAGGTAGAGGCACGCAGAGGGTGCCAGAGAGCTCCAGGAAAGTCCCGACCCCTGCCAGACACAGGCAAGCAGTAAGGTTGCGCAGCTACGCCTATGCACATTCCAACTTCCCAGTACCAACAGGTCTCAAGAACCTCATTGTGGCCAGGCACAGTGGCTCATGCCTGTAATCCCAGTACTTTGGGAGGCCAAGGGGGCAGATCACCTGAGGCCAGGAGTTCAGGACCAGCCTGGCCAACATGGTGAAAGCCTGTCTCTACTAAAAATTCAAATATTAGCCAGGTATGGTGGCAGGCACCTGTAATCCCAACTACTCAGGAGGCTGAGGCAGGAGAATCACCTGAACCCAGGAGGTGGAAGTTGCAGTGAGCCAAGATCGTGCCATTGCACTCCAGCCTGGGTGACAGAGTAAGACTTCCTCTCAAAAACAAAACAAAACAAACCTCCCTGAGTTTGTTTTTTTACATCGTGACTTTTAAAACCAGAAAGACCGCAGAATGATGGCCCATTAATTTAACTCAGCTCACACAACATTGATAATTTACTAATGTTTTGGAAAATGAAAAGAAAATTAAGCCATTTGATTAGATTTTTGCTTTTTTAGCATGAATATGAAATATTCATTTCCTCAACAACTTGAGACTCTTTGATGCTTTAATCATTACAAAAATCCCAAGGATTTTAATATATACCATTTTCATTTAACTAAATAAAAGCCTCAAAATGTAGCTTCCAATTCGAAATCCCAAAAGGCTGAAGCCATTAGCAAAAGGAAGAGGTGGACATGAAGGGAAGGGGGCCTCTCCCCAGTTCTGCCTGGAGCTGCACCCTACACCCTGTCACACTGCCCACCCCCTGCCCTCCGCCAGAGGGCATTTGAATTCTCTGTTGAAAGACAGTTACTCCTGAGTGTTGCACCGGAGAGCTGGCTTTTATCTCAGGGTACAAAATAAGTTATGATTTAAAGCTGGCTTTTATATCAGGGTACAAAAGAAATTATGATTTTGTTCCTCTTTTTTTTTTTTTTTTTGAGACAGTCTTGCTCTGTGCAATGGCACAATCTCAGCTAACTGCAACCTCCACCTCCCTGGTTCAAGCAATTCTCCTGCCTCAGCCTCCAGAGTAGCTGGGATCACAGGCACGCGTGCCACCATGCCCAGCTAATTTTTGTAGTTTTAGTAGAGGCAGAGTTCCACCATGTTGGCCAGGATGGTCTCGATCTCCTAACCTCGTGATCCACTTGCCTTGGCCATCCAAAGTGCTGGGATTACAGGTGTGAGCCACCGCACCTGGCTGATTTCGTTCCTCTTAATAGCTGTCTAGTAACATCTAAAACAGTGAAAGTCACTATACTTTGCAACATTTTTCATGTCTTGACGAATACATAGGCTCACTTTTTTAATATGAATGAATTACTGAGTAGGTAGATAGATGGACTTGAGTTATTAGGTAAGGAAGAAAAACCTATAAGGCAGGAGTCAGGGGTAACTGAACCCAAGAAAAATATGGGGGAATCATAAGGCTGCATGTGAGTACCAAATGTCTAAAGGAAACATGAGGACTAACAAACAAAAAATCCAGAGGAGAGAAAAAGAGAAAGGAAGTGGGACAGGAACCACAAAACAGAGGCAATAGTGTATAATAAATGATGTACCCATCATCAACTCCAGCAGTGACCATCGTTTCACCAGTCTTGCTTCAGCTATCATCACCTCCCAGTTTTTTTTTTCCTAGAGTGCTTTGAAGCAGATCCCAGATATCACATCCTATTATTTTGCCCATAGCTACTTAAGTAGAAATCTCTAGCAAATACAGACACTTTTTAAACAACAACAAAAAATTGCGAGGTTATGTTTTCTGTTCTGGAGGTGCTCAGAGAATGTAATCTCTATGTAATTTAAAGATTATTTTATATCATCTGGAAGATGAAAAGGAAGATGTATCCACTAAAATGTTCATACTTTTACTTGCAGCAGTCCCCATGCTGAAAGGGGCTATAAACTAAAGCTAACAGCAGAGGAAGGGTCATAAATTATGGAACAGCCACTTGATGTGATGTCATGCATTCATGAACATTTTTAGTTGTAAGAACTACAAAGCCATGGCTAGGCACAGTGGTTCACGCCTGTAATCCTGGCACTTTGGGAGGCCGAGACAGGCGGATCATGAGGTCATGAGTTCGAGACCAGCCTGGACAACATGGTGAAACCCCGTCTCTACTAAAGACAGAAAAAATTAGCTGTGGGTGGTGGTGTGCACTTGTAATCCCAGCTACTCAGGAGGGTGAGGCAGGAGAATACCTTGAACCCCGGAGGAAGAGGTTGCAGTGAGCCGAGATTGCGCCACTGCACTCCAACCTGGGGGACAGGGTGAGACTCCGTCTCAAAAAAAAAAAAAAGAACTGTGAAGCTACACCCACTGCTGGGGGAGTCCCAGCAGATGCCCTTGCTGCCCTGCAGAGCTAGAGTTTAAAGCATGTGACTCCACCTCCCCAGCTATACCTGATTGGACCAATGTGGGTTCACCTGTGCTAGTGACAGCCAATCCCCAGGCCGAACAGAAACCTCTGACTTTTATGGCCTCACTGGATGGAAAAGATAAATTGAGACAATCAAATCAGGGTTTGACTTTAAGCAGTCTGGAAAGAGGATCATTGAAAGCTCTGGTACTGCAAGGCCATGTAGTTTGTAGTGGCCACTACTGGCCATGCACAACTGAACTGATATTCACAGAGCAGAAGCGCAGGAGAAGCAGAAATCCCCCTGCCCACCCAAGGCCCCTGACATAGCAGCTTCAATAACTGTTGGCTCTCCCTGTCCTAGCACCAATTCCTGGGGAGCTTAGCCATCTTAGGCGCCTGTCCTTGGTTTCTGTAAGATTAGGCACGTACATTATTTTCTGAGATAATTTGACTTGACTGAGTAAAAATGTTCCTTGCAACCAAAATAGTCCTCAAACAAAAGCGTTCACCATATAATGTTGAGTGAAAGAGAGAACGCAGCATTTTAACTATGCTGTATTTATAGCTGCATGAAATGATGGCACAAAATCAAGAACTAAAAGTGAACACAGAAAATGAAGGCAATTAATGTGTTAGAGTGGTGGAATTATGGGTAACTTTTTCCCCTTTTATAGTTTTGCTGCTGCTACTTATAGTGGAGGCCCTAAAACTTCAGACCCTGAAACCTCCTTCTAGTTCAGCCTGACCCTCTGGTAAGTCAAGTGTCCAAAGACATAGGCTTCTTCCAGCAACTACCTCAGACTTTGAGACCTTTCTGGACTATTATCCTATCCCACCACATCCACAGGACATCTGAGATGTACTAGTTTGTGAATATAGGATGTGTTGTAGTTTAAAATTTCTCTATTAAAGCAATCTTTATTTACTACCAAAAAGGTTCTCTATACACTTTTCTAGGAGACATTAAGAAAGATATCAAGTAATTTAGAAAGTTCTCATTTTTATTTTTATTCATTTTATTTATTTATTTATTTGAGATGGAGTTTCACTCTTGTTGCCCAGGCTGGAGTACAGTGGCACAATTTTGGCTCACTGCAAACTCCGCCTTCTGGGTTCAAGCAATTCTCCTGCCTCAGATTCCCCATTAGCTGGGATTACAGACACCCACTACCATGCTCAGCTAATTTTTGTATTTTTAGTAGAAATGGGGTTTCACTATGTTGGCCAGGTTGGTCTCGAACTCCTGCCTTCAGGTGATCCACGTGCCTCGGCCACCCAATGTGCTGGGATTACAAATGTGAGCCACTGCACCTGGCCAAAAGTTTGTATTTTTACAGTTGTCTAAACATTATTTTATTTTATAACAGATTTCCACCCCAAAAGCAATCATTTTCACCTTGGTAGTGGGAAACTATTACAATTTTTGATATTTGTTAAATATGGTCAACTTTCACGCTACAATCAATGTGTCAAGTAAACGTGACATTCAAATAGACTAAAGAGTTCCCCAACATTTTCCAGCAGAGTAAGGCGATCAGAACTAATCACTGGAAGTGCTAAGGAGCAGTATGGTGGGATACACTGGGAGTGGGCCCAGAGCTAGTCCTGACCCTGTTCATTAGCCACTCACTCCAGCAGATCTCTCTAAGAACTCTTCCAGGTCAAACATTTATAGTCCTGTGGTTCTCTACGTGACAAATAAGGTGAGATTTTGCTGACAAAGAGGGAGTCCTGTACCTTTTCTAGGGACAATAAGCCACAGACTTATTTATGAGACCAACCCTTTAGATTGTTTTGTGTCTTTCTAAACCTTACCAACGTATATGTTATTTTGCAGTCAAATGCTCTATCCCCCAAGCTATGTCCTCACTTAATTATTTTGATGTATATCTGGCTCCTTGGGGTTACATATATTTTACTCATATTCCCTGTTACAGTCTATAAATGCACTGGAAGTACTGTATTTTATTCTCCAGAGTTTTCCTAGTATGCTAATTATAATTAAAATAGAAAAAAGCCTTCAGCATCTTCAGGACACCCAGAGATCCAGGAGGAACAACAGCTCATTGAATTATAAAGTGACTTTCTCAGTGAACAAGGTTAGAAGACTTGAGAAAAGAGCTATCAAAGCTAGAGCATAATACATGTGGTTAAACTCTATCCCAAAGCTCTTAGTCTAAGGATGCTGTAGCCCTAATGATGCCTCTGGATATCTGTAGAGGTGAAGGTGCTCAGCTTCTGCTCAGAGACCTTCTGTGACCCCTGATTGACAGGCATCCTCCTGGCCAGGCATTGCAGTCCTCCCCACCCAACTTGCCTGCCTCTTCTCCCGTGGCTCCTTCTCAAGCAGCCATTTTTGGTTCTCAACCAAAGCGTGTTGCAATTACCCGGGAGGAATATATGAGTTCCTTGGGAAGACATCCCAGAATGGGAAGACAGAGGGCAAAAGATTGTAAAACATTCTCCCAAGTGATTCCAATCTGCTTCCATGACTTGACTGAGAACCAGTGCTTTTTCAGAGAAAACTAATGACCACTCCCATGTCTCCCATTTGTGTACCTTTAGTACACATCACTCCTCTTGTCCTGCTGCCAAAATCCAATCCACATCTGTCCTTTCACAGAGCAATTTGGCAAAAACTAGTAAAGCTAAGGATGACCTAGTAATTGTCTTCTCTGGTAAATATCCTAGAAACACTTCTGCATGTAAGCACAAGAAGACACATACAAAAATGTTCATTGCAGCAGGCGCCAGCACTGTCTGAAAGACAGAAAAATCGAAAACAACCTAAATGTCCATGAACAGAAGAACTGATTTAAAAATTGTGGGCTGGGCACGGTGGTTCACGCCTGTAATTCCAGCACTGAGAGGCCGAGGCTGGTGGATCACTTGAGACCAGAAGTTTGAGACCAGCCTGGCCAACATAGTGAAACCCCATCTCTACCTAAAATATAAAAATTAGCTATGGAAATCCACAAAACTGAAGCTGACATCTGTGGCATTTTGCTTAAGGACATTTTGTCAACAAAGCAAACCGTGCATTAGAAACAGTCTAGGTGGGTCATTTTTGCACTTGTAAATTACTAATGAAAATAACATCTCAAACTTGGCAGGCTTAGAGGCTGAAGTTGTCAGCATTTCACTTGTCAAGTCTCAGCTCAGATGGCATCTTAGAGGCATCTACCTAAAAGTGATTGCTCCAGTTACCTTCCATTCTGTCATGCTTTTTAGCTCTTACCATTTTTCATAATCTGAAATGATTTCATGTATTTATTTGCGTATGTATATGTGGTCTATCTCTCCCACTAGGAGGTAGGCTCTCTGAAAAAAAAGATCCTGCTTTTTGGCACACTTTTATATCCTCAGACCTAGGACAGTTCCTGGCACATATTGAAGTACTCAATAAATATTTATTGAATAAATGAGTGGGGGAATGAACAAATGAATGTACAAATGCAGAGGCTGAATATAAATGTCCCAGGGCCCAGAAAGAACCAGTCATAGAAAGCCGGGCGCGGTGGCTCACGCCTGTAATCCCAGCACTTTGGGAGTCTCAGGCGGGTGGATCACGAGGTCAGGGGTTCGAGACTAGCCTGACCAACATGGTGAAACTCCGTCTCTACTTAAAAAATGCAAAAATTGGGGGCGGCGCATGCCGCGTCGCATCGCGCACCGCCCGCTGCCGTCTCAAATTAAAAAATAATAAATAAATAAAAATACAAAATACAAAATACAAAAATTAGCCAGGTGTGGTGGTGCGCACCTGTAATCCCAGCTACTTGGGAGGCTGAGGCAGGAGAATTGCTTGAACCCGGGAGGCAGAGGTTGCGTTGAGCAGAGAGCGCACCATTGCACTCCAGCCTGGGTGACAGATCGAGACTCCATCTCAAATAAATAAATAAATAAATAAGAATCAGTCATAAAAGTGAAAATAGGACCCAGATATAAATGTCTTATATTCATATGCCTCAACATATTTGGCTACAATTGCGTCTCAGTTTTCTATATCTGGTATGTCCCCACAACTTACACTGGAATATCATAGGCACATTCCTTCATTTTCCAAATGGGGAAACTGAAGCCCACCAAAGTGAAATGACTTAAGTGAAACTATGCAGCTAGTTACACTTATAACTTGGACCCAGATTTCCATCAGAAAAATAACTTACTTATAGGATGATTTGGGTTTTTTACATCATTTTGTTCATCTCCCCACAAACAAAACATATTCTGTGAGAAAAGTGTTTTTGTCTCCATGAGACAAAAAAACCATGGTATAAAGTCAGTGTTACATTTTGCAAGGCAATAACCACTACCAAGGGGATTCTATTCAAGGACAAATTATTAAGGAAGCAATTTTGGCCAAGCCTGGTAGGACTCTACGTTAATCAGAGATGAGTGAGATGAGGACATCCTGCTCCCAGGGCTACCAGGTACATGAGACAGTCAACATACAAGTCCTGGACTCAGACCCTGGCTATTTTTAGCATTAGGGAGATACTGTTTCATATGATTAAGGGGCAACTCTACCAGGAAGCAGGGAACTGAGTGACTCCATGAGACACTCCTAGCTCCGAGGGCCCTTCTAGACAAGAACCACACAGGCAGCATGAAGAATAGGTGCTTTGAATACCCACTTCCCCTCCTCCCATGAGACTGTGCTGCCTCCTTGTGATTTAAGAAGCAAATGCTGACTGCAAGTACTTCATACATCAATTGAGAAATATTGAAATTTTCTGAATAAGTATTAATGATTTATTTACGTCCAGTTCCCATTTCCCCTTTTTATGTTATAGAAAGTGTACTCCAGCTCATTCATTCATCCTTTCCTTCTCCCTGAAAATGTCATGCGTTCTGAAACCTGTTTTGAATTATAACAGAAAAGTACCACTGTCTTTTACTGAAAGGAGAAAGAATTTCTTCATTTCAAACAAGTAAAAGGGCTGAAGGATCATATCTTCTCATAAGTAGATTTATTGTCAACCAAAAGCAAATTACCCACAGTAAGCGGTGACTGTGAAAATGAGTGATTTATCAAAGAATAACCTTCGAGAATCTTTCCTAGTTCTCAAACCTCTTTATGAACTAATATTATTCATTAACTATGTCTAGTATTGTAGCAACCACTTCCACCATCATCCTACAGAAAGGCATGTCCCCGAAAACCACAGCAAGCAAATGATGGATGGCTTCCTAAGGGATATTTTCAACACAGATAATGTTTTGTTTTGTTTTTTTAAAAAAAACAACTGAAATAAAAGGACAAAGCAAAGCAACTTACAATGAAGAATAATGACTTTAGAAATTCGAAGAAAACTATTCAGGTAGTAGAGCAAGTCTTTAGAAACAGAATTCATAGGACACCCCAGAAAATACTGCATGAAAGCCACCAAATTCAATACCTGTAAGAAATAGTATGGTAGACTTCTGCCTGCAGGACAATGATTGATAACCTATGCAAAACTGTCTGCAGTTATCTGCTCTGAGGACTGGTTTGACTCATTGTTTGAAATATGCCTAAGAAGTCCAGCCCTCACATGTGAGCTCTGGCAGGAAGGCAGCTAGTTCTTGTTCTTAGAATTACTGCCTCCAAAGATAAATCCAATGTGTCAACTCTAAATCATTTACCTAAATTACCTCCTTAATTAACTGTTGGTTTGCCAGCTTGTCTCTCCCACTAGATTGTAACAGGAACCCTGTCTCATTCATCTTTGTATTCCTCACTTCTAGTACAGAGAAGTGAAGTTAACACAAAATTGATGTGGAGCCAGGCTTAAAAATCAATCCTTTTTTGAGTATTTCGTTGTTCCTACCTTTTCAGCATTTTAAGGAAATTTAAAAATATTTTTAAGGCCAGGTGCAGTGGCTCACGTCTGTATTCCCAGTACTTTGGACCACTTGAGGCCAAGAGTTTGAGACCAGCCTGAGCAACATAAGGAGACCCCATATCTACAAAAAATAAAATGAGCCACGTGTGGTGGTGTGCGCTTACAGTCCCAGGTACTCAGGAGGCTGAGGTGGGAGGATCTCTTGAGCCTGGGAACTTCAGTCTGCAATGAGCCATGATTGCACCCCTGCACTCCAGCCTGGGCAACAGAGTGAGACTCTATCTCCAAAAAAAAAAATTTTTTTTTCCAAAAACACCTTAGGCTCCATATTTCAAATTGACTCATAACACATTCACAACATTTTATTAATAATGGGACTGTTTAGTTCCCTTGGAGTTGTTACTATTCTGCTATTATTAATCAAGATCTCAAAAATCACAAAATAATATACTGAATTCTGAAATATTAATTATAAAACCCATAAGTTACAAATCCTAATTTGTATCAAATATTACAGGTGACTTTAAGCAACTTATTTCAAGCATTTACAACTGGGATCCACCCAGAAACAACAAGCTTTAGAGTCTCCCTGTAATCTCAACATCTCATCCTCAGCAATGCTCCCAGCTGCGTGCCAAGTACTCTATGCCCACCTCACTCAGTCTTCATGGCTTTGCATCCATCCTAGGTACAAACACTATGCCTTTGGAGGGGAGTGCCTTAGAGTCCACAGCTAATGTCTGTAGAAATCCAGCAATTCTATCAAGAAAAAGCAAAATTAAAATACCAAAAATTAGACAAAAAAAAAAAAAAAAAAAGCACAGGATACTCCCAATAGGTCCCAAAAGAGCAATGATTTAGGTACAGTGTTTTTGGGAGAACTGACCTGGAGCCTGCTGGAGGTGCTCAGAGTCTAGAGGGAAAGATAAAAAAGAAAACCAACCATGTAGATTTGGAGATCACACAAGATTAGAGGCTATGGGCCGGACACAGTGGCTCGAGCCTGTAATCCCAGCACTTTGGGAGGCCAAGGCGGGTGGATCACAAGGTCAGGAGATTGAGACTATCCCGGCCAACATGGTGAAATCCTGTCTCCACTAAATACAAAAAAAATTAGCCAGGCGTGGTGATGCGTGCCCGTAGTCCCAGCTATGCGGGAGACTGAGGCAGGAGAATCACTTGAACCTGGGAGGCAGAGATTGCAGTGAGCTGAGATCGTGCCATTGCACTGCAGCCTGGGCGACAGAGTGAGACTCTGCCTCAAAAATAAAAAATAAAATAAAAAAGATTAGAGGCTGTAATGGATGGTAGAATGAGGGATTATGGGAGCACAGAGGAGGAGGAGAATGAGGGATTATGGGAGCACCGAGGAGGAGGAGAATGAGGGATTATGGGACCACCTGATGCTGCCCTGGAAGAGGTAGAGAAGGCTTCATTCAAGAGCAAATCCTGAGCTATGTTTGGAAGAACAAGCTGGAGGTAATCAGAAATAGAGGGGAAGGAGGCAGTATGCCAGGCAAAGAAAAGACTGCCACCCAATAAGAACTCAAATAATTCCGTAGCACCTAGGGTGCAGGATCCTGCAGAGAAGAAGTAATATGGGTGGCCAAGGGTCAGATCACTGACAGCTTTGTAAACCATGACATGGAGCTCAGATCCAAAGATGAAGGGGAGTGATTCAAGGACTGAATTCTAGGAAATAATTTAACTTGCATCTTAAAAATGAAATCAGAATACCAATTTATTAATTCACTGTAGGAAAAAAAAGTCGCTGACGAGCAAATTGAGGCTGGAGTCCTCTGAAAGCAAATGCTCTATCTTCAGGTTGGCTACAGAGGATGCCAGAGTCTGATGAGGAAGGGGCAGTGAAGGTCAGGCAGCTGACTAAAGTAGCTTCATTAATGAGACTATGGAGATCCGCTTAACCTCCTGCCCTGCGAGGAGTACCGTCCAAAGTGCTGAGCGATGCTCCAGCAGCAGAGCAGAAAGGAGAGGAAATTCGAGGGCCTGACAGCAGGAGGACCCATGAGATGACCAGTGCTCCACTGGGTAATGACGAGGGCCTGAACTAGAAAGTGGAAGTAGGAAGGAGAAGGCAGATTTAGGAGATTTTTATTTTAATTATTATCACCTTTTTGAGATGGAGTTTAGTTTCACTCTTGTCCAGGCTGGAGTGCAGAGGTATGATCTCGGCTCACTGCAACCTCCACTGGCTGGTTCAAGCGATTTTCTCTGCCTTAGTCTCCAGAGTAGCTAGGATCACAGGTGCCCACCACGGTGCCCGGCGAATTTTTGTTTCTTTTGTTGTTGCTGTTTTTGAGATGGAATCTCGCTCTGTTGCCAGGCTGGAGTGCAGTGGCACAATCTCGGCTCACTGCAATCTCCACCTCCTGGGTTCAAGCAATTCTCCTGTCTCAGACTCCAAGTAGCTGGGACTACAGGCATGCACCACCACACCCAAAATATTATTATTATTTTGTAATAAAAATTATTACAAAATAATTTTTGTGTTTTTTAGTAGAGACGGGGTTTTACCATGTTGGCCAGGATGGTCTCCATCTCTTGACCTCATAATCTGCCTGCCTTGGCCTCCCAAAGTGCTGGGATTATAGGCATGAGCCACCGCACCCAGCCTAATTTTTGTATTTTTAGTATAGATGGGATTTCACCATGTTGGCCAGGCTGGTCTTGAACTCCTGGACCTCAGCCTTGGCCTCCCAAAGTGCTGGGATTACAGGCATGAGCCACTGTGACTGGCCTGATTGAGGAGATTTTTAGGAGGCAGAATCAGGTGGACTGAGGGATCACTGCGTGCGGGAAGTGATGGGGAAGTAGGGGTCTAAGATAACTGGTTTGCTGCCTGCCAGAAAGGGAGAGTAAAGGAGTGCATGCACGTTTATGTGGGGAGACCATGAGATTCGTTACTTGGCTCCTGCCAACTTGTAGGATTATCTTTTGCCACTACCGAGCATAGATCGTTTATGCCTGTCAGGCTTAACAACTTGCAGATTCCAAAGCTGTCACCCTCTTGGGCCGCAATCTGTTTATAAACATCATCCAGATGACACAACTCCCTTCTCCCTCCCCTGCTGACTCCAGATGATCAGCTCACCAAGCCCGTGTAGCCAGCCTTCTCTGGTCTTTCCTCTGCTTTCTTGACTATCCAACTGTTATGGGTTGAATTGTGTCCCCCAAAAAGATATATTGAGGTCCTAATTCCCAGTACCTGGAAATGTGACCTTATTTGGAAATAGGGTATTTTGCATATTGAATTAAGATGAGGTCATTAGGGTAGGCCTTAATACGACTAATATCCTCGTAAGAAAAGGAAAATGCCAGGTGAAGACAGAAACACAGGAGGAGAACGCAGGATGACAGCAGATGACAGCAGAGACCGGAGTGAGGCAGCCGCGAGCTGAGGAATGCTGAAGATCACTGGCCAGCACCAGAGGCTAGGAAAAAGCAAGAAAAGATTCTGCCCGGAAGTCTCAGAGGCAGGATGGCCCTGCTGTCACCTCGATTTCAGATGTCTGGCCTCCAGAACTGTCGAAGAATACATTTCTGATGTTTTAAGTCACAGGAAACTAGTATATCACCATTTCCATGTGTCCACGTTTCTATGTTTGTAAACACTGTAGGTAAGTAAACATACAATGGCATTTACCACCTAGTCTGGTAATTCTTTGTTTTATATTTCTTTATTAAACTATGAGCTTATGGCCTGGCATGGTAGCTCATGGTTGTAATCCCAGCACTTTGGGAGGCTGAGACAGACAGATCACCTGAGGTCAGGAGTTCAAGACCACCCTGACCAACATGGTGAAAACCCATCTCTACTAAAAATACAAACATTAGCCTGGCATGGTGGGGTATGCCTGTGATCCCAGCTACTCGGGAGGCTGAGGCAGGAGAATCGCTTGAAACAGGGAGTCAGAGGCTGCAGTGAGCTGAGATGCGCCAATACACTCCAGCCTGGTGACAGAGCGAGACTCCGTCTCAAAAAAAAAAAAAAAAGAGCAGCAGCAGCCTTGGGAGTCAAGAAGATCTAACTCCTGCCAAGCCCTGTGCTCCATGGCACAGAACTGCCGGCCACTATTTGTGAGTTGCGTGGGACAGAAAACCCAGACTTCTGTTAAGGCAAGGAGTACAGGCAACATTTCTGGGCAACATTCTGGGAAGGCATCTGGGATCTCGGACAGGCTGATGTGACAGGCGGGTGTGTACCAACACACAACAGTTCTACTCAGTGCACAGCCACTCTTTTGAGCATCCAGAATGTTCCCCATTTTGTGACCACTCCTGGGGCTCCCCAGTGAGCCCAGAAACTAAAGGGGTAACACCTGGTAGCAGACACCTCTCTGAATGGCATGGAGCCTTGCCTGTATGATAGCCATTTTCCTTCCTGCTGGGTTGGGGCCTGCCCACGTCATTTCAGTTCTCAAATATCCTGAGTATCACCCTGCAGATAAGCAGTTTGTGAGGAATGGAGGCTGGTGTGCCCAGCAGGGGAGGGCTGCTGAAGAGAAGCTACACTGAAAGGCCCGAAGATGGCAGTGGAGAAGGAGGTTGCACGTTCAGGGGGCCGAGGATGACCGGGATGGGAGGCCTGGTGAGCAGACTGGCCTTGGATGTGAAAGGACTTGTCCACCATGCCATTTGACTCACTGAGAACTGGCCTGGCTCACTTGGTTGGCTCCCAAAAGCAGATGTCCCAGGAGGAAAGGGCTTGGCCAAGTCCCAGGGCTGAAAAGACTGAAAGAAGAGTTCAGTACTTGTGAGTGGGAGGAAGAGACATTGTACTTGGTTCTGCTGAGAGCTATTACAGCATTGACTTAATTGCATTATACTCTAATCCTTCAAGAAGTATACTGTCACATTTAATAAGCCTGCAGACTTGATTCACCAGAAGATTTTGTTCTTGCCCACTCTGTATAAATTTTCTTAATTTCTTTTCTTTCTTTCTTTCTTTCTTTTTTTTTTTTTTTTTTTAGATCAAGCCTCACTCTATTGCCAAGGCTAGAGTGCAGAGGTGTGATCTTGGCTCACTGCAACCTCTGCCTCCTGGGTTCAAGCAATTCCCCTCTCTCAGCCTCCCAAGTAGCTGGGATTATAGGGGCCTCCCACCATGCCCAGCTAATTTTTGTATTTTCATAGAGATGGGGTTTCACCATGTTGGCCAGGCTGGTCTTGAACTCTTGACCTCAGGTGATCCACCCGCCTCGGCCTCCCAAAGTGCTGGGATTACAAGTATGAGCAACCACGTCGGCAATTTTCTTAATTTCTGTGTCCCTCTATGGAGGGAGAGCAAACATGAAACAAAAGCAGTTAATGCTTTTATGCATTCTCTTTGATTCTTCACTCTTAGTTAATTATTTCTGACTTGGCAGCATCTAGCAAGATCAAAATGAGTTTCAGCTGTGGTCAGCCATAGAGCTCCACAGTCTTGTACTGCAGCCATTCCTAGCACAGAATCAAATGGGCTCTGTCTGGACTCTCTTCTGAAATGTGGCAAACGGAATTGCCTTTGACAAGCCCAGCTGAGCAGCATATTTAAGAATGTCAAAATATTAGGGGTGGAATAGACCTTCATAAAATTAAGCTACAATTTGTGTCAACTAGGGTCCAGTTTTGGACAGGGTTGAACTTCCATGTAGGTAAACCACGAATGACACAGGCAGTTAAAAAGAACATTCTAGTTGGTACCTACAAGGTAACAGTATAGGTGCCACCATAAAAAAATGAAAATTTAAAAATCTAGAGACAAAGCTAGTTTTTACTTTCATTTTATTTTTAATTCAATTCTGTTCAGGATGCTGGTTAGAAAACCTCCATATATGAGAAACAGTGAGATGCAAACTCTTTTGTGCCCCAGAATGTTCTTGATATCAAAAAAGAGCACTGGAGGCCTTTAGCATTTCCTGTTTATGTTTCACAGATCAGAAGTTCACACAGAAACCACCAGCCCACGTGGCCCCTCATGCTGGTTTCCTAAGCCCCAGCTTTTCTCTGCAGTTCCCTCTTGCACTGCTTTCTTCTGATGAAGTCTGGTGAAGTTGCTGGGGGAGAAACCAACTAGACAGTAGTGTTTCCCGTGACAGCCTTGTGCTTCCTACTGAGGGATTCTCCCCACCTGCCTCAGCCAAGGGAGACTGCAGGGAGTCTGGAGTTCTATCGAGAGCACCATTTGATAAGAACACCTGATGAACAGTTCTCCTGGAGCCCAGAGCCAGAGCTGGGAGAGACACACAAAACGAGGGGTGAGCGTGTGTGCGTGCATGCGTGTGTGTGTTGTGTATGCGCATGTGTATGTGTGTATCTAATAACAGATTTTTTTTTTTTTTGAGTTGGAGTTTCACTCTTGTTGCCCAGGCTGGAGTGCAATGGCACGATCTTGGCTCACTGCAACCTCCACCTCCCAAATTCAAACGATTCTCCTGCCTCAGCTTCCTGAGTAGCTGGGATTACAGGTGCCTGCCACCACGCCAGCTAATTTTTGTATTTTTTGTAGAGATGGGGTTTCCGCCATGTTGGCCAGGCTGGTCTCGAACTGCTGACCTCAGGTGATCCACCCACCTCAGCTTCCCAAAGTGCTGGGATTACAGGTGTGAGCCACCACCTCTGGCCTAACAGCAAACATTTTAAAGAAAGGGTTCTGAACCTAAAATGAAAAGAGGAGACTGGGCATGATGGCTCACGCCTATAATCCCAGCACTTTGGGAGGCCGAGGCTGGTGGATCACCTGAGGTTAGGAGTTCTAGACCAGCCTGGCCAACATGGCAAAACTCTGTCTCTACTAAAAATATAAAAATTAGCCGAGCATGGTGGCACATGCCTGTAATCCCAGCTATTCCAGAAGCTGAGGCAAGAAAATCTCTTGAATCCAGGAGGCAGAGATTGCAGTGAGCTGAGATCATGCCACTGCACTCCAGCCTGGGCCACAGAGCGAGACTCCAACTCAAAAAAAAAAAAAGTAAATAAAAATAAAATGAAAAGAGGAAACAGAGTACCTGCTGTAGTTTATTTATGTAATAAATGAAGCAATAGATGATACCTAGAAAAGGGCGTGTCATATAACAGACCTCAGTAAAGATTTCTGACTGGTGACAGGGCAGCGTCCTCTTTATGATGCATTCTCTACCTACTCAGCAGTCTGTCTTATTTCTATTACTTCCTTTCCAGCATTATAGCTGCTAATACTTCCCACAGCCATGCAAAACAAGATATATAGTCAGATTACTTTCCAAGAAATTGATGTTTTTATGGACACCATTACTGGGGAAGTAGAATTTAGGAACAGTTTATTCATTTATTCCCTGATTGAACTGTGAAAGAAAAATAAATCTTGGGACCCTCAACTCAGTAAGCCAAAACGGAAAAGTCCAGCTGGGAACTGGGCCTTGCAAATCTGTCTCCCATTTTGTTCCTGAATAGATAGCTACAAGATAAAAAAGCTACAGACCTCCCTCACAATTTCCCCACAGGGAAAATCCTTGTGGGCTCCCAGATCTTTGCTCTAAAACAATTCTGTTGAATTTTGCCATGGCAATGTACATTGATAGCCTATCTTTATAGGTATGGGGCCAAGGATGGAACTCAAAATCATCCCTCTACTCACCTGAGGCAAAGGCATATCTGATTGCTTCCTCTGCCCTATTTTTATGTTATGTAAAAATGCTGATTCATTGAGCTAGACAAAGGTATAAGTGACTGTACCTCTACCACCCTCTCAATGTAAATGGCTAATCAAAGACTCAAAAGAATGCAACTGCTTGTCTCTTATCTACCCCACACCCTTCTAAAAAAATATTTCTTACTCTTTCTCCAATATTCATTATTTTCCCTGTAAATATTGAGGTCCACAAAATCTCTTTGGAAAAAGCATGGACCACAGTTTTTCCTGTGGATCTGTGTTCTTTCCTGAGCACATCCTTAACGCTGGCAAATAAACCTAAATGATTGAGACTTGCCTTGGTCATTTTCTTTAATTTACATAAGCAACACATATTGAGGGCGTTTTATGGCAGACACTGTGTTCATTAAGTTATGCTGTGAGGGGAGAAAGAGGAGGAAGACTAGCACCAGCTCCCAAAGAAGCCACAGTGGGAAGGACAGACACTTAGAGAACGACGATCCAGTGAGACAGAGGAATGCAAACGGTTCCCTGTTAGGATCTCAGTGAAGCTGAAGACTAACTCTGCCTGCATGGAGTCAGAGAAGGAGGTGACCTTTGAACTGGGTAATGAAAGAGCAAGAATAGGGGATGGCATTTCACACCGATTAGTAAAGGCATGAAAAAGGGACAGAATATGGGGTGCTCTGACACCTTGAGAAGGGCAGTGTGACTGGTGTGAAGAACATAGGGGAAAGTAAGTGGATGTAAAAAGAAAAGGAGCTGAGAAAAACAGATTGGGCTGGATTGTGGAGGCCCAAGAGAATTGCACTTTATCCTAGGCAACGAGCAGCCACTGCAGACTGAGTGCCTTGAGCAGAAAACAAAAAGAAGGACAACTTCTGTTTGCCCCAAGCCTAACACTGTGTGTGCCAAAGTGGAGCTGAATTTATAAACTAAGGATTATTGCATAGCCCAATTTAAAAAACACACAAGAGCAGTATGAAGAGACCGTGAAGAAAGCGGAGGTCCCCAGACCCATCGGAGACAACAGTCAAATAATAAAATTTCACATTTGAGAAATTTCAAACTAGGACAAGTGCTAACTAGCATAAATACGGTATTAAAGTAAAAAAAGTCTTCCAATGGCGACTTCTGACTATGTAGGCTTCAAAATACATTGAGGGTTTTCCATGTAGCATTTATACCAACATCACATATGTTTTGAATCAAAGTCTATACTATACCCCTTATCCCATTATGAGTTCATAGAATAACAAAATGCAAAAGAATTTGGCAAAATTGATACAATGAAACTATAATACATGACATTGCTCCCTTACTTCTTGCAATAATTTATAAACCAAGCCACTTAACACTTACGGAAAATTTATAGTCACTAAAAACTGAGTGATTTCTGGCAGGCACAAGGTAAATTTATACCTTAGCCAAGAAACTAACTCATATTTCCCACTTACCATTCCAAGGTTTGTCACACTGCATGTCCTGACTTCTTTCGTTTTTGTCTCACAGGTTTTGAAAGAAGTATTTGCCTAGAGTCTCTGAATTTAACCAGTTTTTAAAAGGATCAGAAAACATCTAGGGACTACTGAAATCTCTGCGTACCCTAGGGGGCCTATGCTCTGTGAGTTATCTCAGAAAATTATTTTGACCACTTAGTAAGGTTAAGAAATCCTTTCAGAAGATGTCTTTGAAGAGAAGAGAAATAGTGGAGCATTCCATGGTTGCAAATCAAAGTCTTCTTTTTTTCTTTTTTCATTTTTTTGAGACACAGTTTTGCTCTTGTTGCTCAGGCTGGAGTGCAATGGTGTGACCTCAGCTCACCGCAACCTCCACCTCCCGGGTTCAAGCGATTCTTCTGCCTCATCCTCCTGAGTAGCTGGGATTACAGAGGCCTGCCACCATGCCCAGCTAATTTTGTATTTTTAGTAGGATTGGGTTTCTCCATGTTGATCAGGCTGGTCTCGAACTCCCAACCTCAGGTGATCCGCCCACCTCGGCCTCCCAAAATGCTGGGATTACAGTCATGAGCCACTGTGCCCGGCCTCAAAGCCATTTTTTTAAGCAGAAAAGGATTAATCTTTGTCCTTGACTTTTCCTCTCTATAAGACTTTCTATATTTTGTTTAAATAATCTTGTCCATGCTACCATGAATTTCTACAATGTATTTAATACTACAAAATCAGTGATCTTCTCTTTCCAGGGAAGGATTACCTGAAAAGGAAAAGAACAATGTGGTATTCTTGGCAAGAAAAGAGTTGCTGCTGACTCAGTGGTCATGAAGTCACAAGCTTTGGGAATTTTTCCAGATGTTAGTCAGGGGCACTACCCACTTCTGTACTCTGTGGACCTAGTTGATGGCTCAGGCAGGTGGGTGAGTCAATTGTGGAAGCCATTGTTGCTTTGGAATTCTGTCCTTTGTGGGAAACCCAGTGGTGTTGGCCATAGTCATCTGTTCCAATGAACGAGAGCCAAATGACTCAGCCATGTGATGGGGTACAATAAAAGTGTCCCCTCTCCTCCTCCAAATATGTTGTGTTGGGTCACTCGACCATGATAATGAAGTCTTCAAAAAGAGAGCAGAGATAAGTGCCAGATTATCCTTGAATCATGTATATATTTTTAAATATATGATTTGCCTTGAGCTCAATAGCTACTTCTGGAAACTGGAACCAGAATGAAAGATTCCATCTATAATTCACCTCTCGGTAGCCAAACCTTCAACACACAGGAAATGTAAAACAAATACAGCTAAATTCAGTGCTCCGGCTGTTTGGTCCAGATAACTTCCTGCAGGAGCAAACCTCAGCAGAGGCATGTAAGGAGAGCTCTCTTTAGAGGCATTTGAAAATCTTATTTGGGCCACACTGAGGAATAAAGTGGTTCAACTATTGTGAAATATAAGGAAAAGCAGGCTGGGTGCAAGTGTCTCATGCCTATAATCCCAGCACTTTGGGAGGCCAAGGCGGGTGGATCACCTGAGGTTAGGAGCTCAAGACCAGCCTGGTCAACATGGAGAAACCCCGTCTCTACTAAAAATACAAAAATTAGCTGGGTGTGGTGGCAGGCGCCTGTAACCCCAGCCACTCGGGAGGCTGAGGCAGGAGAATTACTGGAAAGCGGAGGTTGCAGTAAGCAGAGATCTCACTATTGCACTCCAGTCTGAGCGACAGAACAAGGCTCTGTCTCAAAAAAAGAAAAAGAAAATAATAAAATACCTTAGACTACATAGCTTAAAAAAAAAAAAAGAAAAGCAGTACTGGCTCTCACAATTTTACAAACTATTTTCTTTTTTCAAGTACTATCCAAGTCATCTTCATCTGCATTCTTTTGTTATGGGTTTGGGAGTGGAAGAACTAGTACAAGAGACAAAAGTTTAACTCTTGATGAGGGAAACATGTTTCCAAGGTTCTTCAGAGAACTCTTCGTCACCTCGTATTCCAATGTTTGTTAGTTTATTAACTGTAATAAAACACGTTATGTCATACTGTGGTAGTCCCTTTCATTAGAGGGCCTGAAAGCAAGCCATTGCTTAATTAAGGGCCCAGTCACAGCCGAGCTGAGGGTGATGCTTCCCAGCCCAAGCAGGAACAAAGCAAATCTGTCCAATACTTTAGAACATACAGGGAAGTTTTGTGTATTCCCTTGGAAACAGGATTGCCACCAGTGACCTAGGCTCCTGCTAGGTCGCGTCTGTGCATATATATTTTTATATATAAATATTTTTATATGCACATATGCATATATAATACTTTTAAACAAACATCATCTTTGAACTTTCTGTAATCGGGAATATCAAATCATGAAATTGAAGCTTCAGATCTTCGACTGTTAAGCTTTTAATCTCTGAGGTATCTAAAATTCCTCGATAATTACAGTGTATTTTCTTGCCTTGAGAACCCTTGGGAAGATGTAGTCTTAAGCTAATAGGCGATCCCTCAAAAAAGAGACCATTTCTCCCATTAGCATCGTGCCACGCTCTATTTCTGCGTCTGCAACCAGAGTTTTGGCTGCTTTCTAGTTTTTGTTTCGGTTCAAAGATAGAACAGAATGCTGGAGCAGAAAGGACTCAGGAAGGGAAGGGAGGTGGCCGTCCTACTTCCCCACACTGAGAACCCTGTCTCTGCCCTGCGGGCTGGACAGAGCTGTCAGGGTGTAATGTCAGATCCACTGAGCTGTTCTGGCCTGGGAGGGAGAGAGAGAGCACCAGTGGATATTTGACTGGAAACAAAGGTGGGGCCAGTGCCACGAGTGACTGTGCAGGCCCCTGGCTGAGGGGAAATCCCTGGGGACTCTGTGACCAGCAACCCCGTTTCCCTTCTCTCCTTCTAGCTCACTTCCTCTCCATTATCTCCATTCCACATCCATTCCCTTACTGAGGCCCTGTTCTGTGCCAGGAACTCAGTCAGGGGCTAGGGGCTAGACAATAAAAACAGAACCGTTTTCAGTACCCTACAGTCATCCCTGAGGAGCACAGTCCTAAGGACACAGAACAGGGTCATCCTTAAAAGGCACAGAGCCTGTGTTAAAGGAGATGAGACTGTGGCCTAGAGATGAGCTGTGTGAGTGAGACTGCTGTGATAGGGGTTAGATAGGGGAAAACTCTTGGGTGGCTCGGTCTGCTGTGCTTTGACCTGTGGTGAGGACGATAAAAAGGCCTGATCAAGAAAGTCATGGAAAAGAGCCTGGTGATGAGCGAACTGCGGAATGGAGATGGGAGAGGGAGGGGAGGGTGTGTACAGGGGCCATAAAAATACCACAGGCTGGACGCCATGGCTCACGCCTGTAATCCCAGCACTTTGGGAGGCCGAGGCGGGTGGATCACCTGAGGTCGGGAGTTCGAAACCAGACTGACCAACATGGAGAAACCCCGTCTCTACTAAACACAAAATTAGCTGAGTGTGGTGACGCATGCCTGTAATCCCAGTACTCAGGAGGCTGAGGCAGGAGAATCGCTTGAACCCGGAGGTGGAGGTTATAGTGAGCCGAGATCATGCCATTGCACTCCAGCCTGGGTAACAAGAGCGAAACTCCGTCTCGAAACAATATATATATATATATATAATAACATATGAAAAATATATATATTTAATATATAATATACAAATATATAGATAATAGATAATATAAAAAATATACATATATAATATATAAAACCAAATACCACAAACGGGGTGGCTTTAAACAATGGAAATGGGCTGTCTCGGTTCTGGAGACTTTAAGTTCACATCAACGTGCGGCACAACTGGTTCTCTCTCTGGGGGGAACCTGGCACAGCCTCTGCGGGCCCAGGGGGTCCTTGGCTGGGGGATGCGTCCCTGCCGCCTTCCCGTTTGCTGTGCTCTAGGCCAGGACGGGTTGTGCGACGGTGCGGCTCGCTGCTCTTCTGTCCGTCGGCTTCTCCAACGGTAAAAGGAGGTGAGGCGATTCCAATGCAGACATTCTGTGATTTCATAACAGGCCTCTAAGGACCACTCCAACGCTGGCAGTCCATGCTTTTATAATAGGCAGCTCGGCTTTTTACGCGGGTGAAATGGAAAGAGGAGACATCACTTTTCTTCAAGTCAGCTAACCTCTCTGCGGAGTGACGTCACCTCGAGCCTCAATTTGCTGATCTAAAAAATAAAAATAACACTACGGCCTCACAAGGTGGTGGAACGAGGGTGCTCGAGAGACGCACAGGTCTGGGCAGAAGCAAGCCGGAGACCTCTCCCGCAGGTTCTCGGAAACAGCCACCTCCTCCCAGCGCCGCGCGGGGGCGGGGCGAGCAGCGAGGGCGGGCATGAGGGGGCGGGGCGAGGAGGCAGGCTTTGTTCTCGCCCCGCCCCCCTCCCCGCCCCCGCACTAGATATCGCGAGAGGGCGGGCCCGCTTGGCTTCGGCGTCGGCGTCGCTCCCGCCCTATAGCTCTAGGCCGGCGTCTGCCCGCGAGCCGCGGGTCAAGTGCTGGCAGCTAAGGGTGCGCGAGGAGCCGCCATCCGTTCGGCGTTGGGTCTGGCGTCGGGGTCGTTGTGTCGTGACAACCGCTCCGGCAGCCGTTTCCGAGGTAGCAGGTGCGGCCGCTTTAGCCCTGAGCGGACTCCGCGGCTGCCTGCGGGTCTCTGCTAGTGCCGACCCTTCTCTTCGCGGATCCCAAGCCAAGCAGCGACCCTGAGCCAACAGCCGAAGCGCCCGGCAATGGCGGCCTCGACGGCCTCGCACCGGCCCATCAAGGGGATCCTAAAGAACAAGACCTCTACGACTTCCTCTGTGGTGGCGTCGGCCGAACAGCCCCGCGGGAGTGTAGACGAGGAGCTGAGGTGAGAGCTGGGAGGGACGGCCTCAGAGCCCCTCCTTCCCGCCGGGCGGACTTGCGCGCCTCCGCCGTTACCCACCCAGACCCCAGGCGCGGGCGGGCGGCGTGGATGTGGCTCGGGTGCCGCTCGGGTCTGTCCACTTGCCCGGCTAGCCGCGGGTGGGACCGATCTTTAAGAAGGCTGGGCGATGACGTTTATCATGTTCCTTTTTTTTTTTTTTTTTAAGCATATGTGCATATATAATATTTTTAAACATCATGTTTGAACTTTCTGTAATCAGGAACATCAAATAATTAAATTGAAGCTTCAGATCTTCGACTGTTAAGCTTTTACTATTAACCTCATCTCTGAGTTATCTAAAATTCCTCGATAATTACAGTCTATTTTCTTGCCTTGAGGACCCTTGGGAAGATCTAGTCTCAAGCTAATAGGCGATTCCTCAAAAAAGAGACCATTTCTCCCATTAGCATCGTGCCAAACTCCTTATTTCTGCATCTGCAACCAGAGTTTTGGGTGCTTTCTAGTTTTTGTTTCTGTTCAGAGATAGATCTGAGCTCAAAACAGTTCAAAGAGGAGCAGCTTGAAATGGCCCAGTGATATTTCAGTTGCTCTTTTATCCGTTAAAGATACACATATAAAAAGTTGTTGACCTGAGCATTGTACGTAATAATTATAACAATATAATTGGAAACGACCCAAAGTCCGTTAGTAGGAACTGGCGAAATATTAATTACGGTACGTTTGTATAATGGAACAATATACCAGCCTTTAAAAAAAGAAAAAGGTAGGCATTTATGCACAGGAAATGTTGCAGTACAGTATCTGTAGTGTAAAACACACCACTGGCTTAGAGGTGCACGGGGGCTTGGGTGTTATAAGATACTGAAAATATAAGGACTCTACATTGTGAAAATAAGGCTTAAGAAAAGTTACCTGTGAAATTTGTAGTCATGAAGCTAAAATGAGGATGTTTGTGAAATCTCAGAATATAGGAACTAGGGCATTCCTGTAAAGAGGATCTTATTTAGGACCATAAAAGGAACTACTGCTTGGTGGTGTTAAATTCACAGGGACTTGTGTTACCTTGAAGAAAATATTGACTGGATCACAACTTAGAATCGTGGCCTTTTGGGATTGGAAAGGATCTTAGTTTTGTCTGGCAACTCCCACGCTCATGGTTGCTTGAATCTTACATTCCCTCACACACAATTTTCCAACCTCTATTTGGGCTAAGCCACGCTAAATGGAGTGCTGGGGGAGTTTGATGGTTATAAGTCATGGAACTAAGAAAACAGTTTCACCGGAACATAACTGAAGCCGGAGAACCAAGTCAGTTAAAAGATGAATAACGGCAAGGTGTGGTGGTCCACGCCTGTAATTCCAGCACTTGGAGAGGCCAAGGTGGGGGGATTGCTTGATCCCAGGAGTTTGAGACCAGCCTGGGCAACATAATGAAACCTTATCTCTTTACAAAAAAAAGAAGAAGAAGAAGAAGAATTAAAAGATAAGTAACACAACTACAGAAGGCTCGAATGTAGCTTCAGGGTTTTCAGCAGCAGGAATGTGGTCCTCACTGGCATTTATGTTATTTAACTGTTCTCCAGTATGAGCTGCTTTTGGTCCATTTAACCAAGTGACTTATTCTTTATCTCTGCTTCTTTAGTTTCTGTTTATTCTCAACTTGGATCTGCCATAATTTACCGTGATTCCAATCTATGGATTGGTCTCTCTGTAATTTATTGGGATTTACATTCAGGTCTTTCTGCCTGAAAAGCCAGTATGCTAGACTGACTCAACTACGTAGGGCTGCCTCTTCTGTAGGAGCTGTGGCAGGGTAGATTCACTTAAAAGGAACTGACTTGTCTGGTTAGAGTTACAGTCTTGTCTTTGCAGAGAACTATCAAACCCTAATTCATTGAAGTTCATGATGTTTGGTTCCAAGTGGTCAAAGTGATGGGTTTTTTAATGATCATTGTTATGTGACTGTAAAGCAAATAAACTAATTCTACTAGTAATACAATACTGTCTTAGTCGGTTTTTTGTTGGTCATAACAGAATGCCTGAAATGATAATTTATAAGAAACAAAATTTACTTCTTACAGTTCTGGTGGCTTGGAAGTCCAAGGTCGAAAGGGTGTATCTGGTGAGAACCTTCTTGCTGGTGGGGACTCTATGCAGTTCCAAGATGATACAGGGCATCACATGGCAAGGGGGCTGAGCGTGCCAGCTTAGGTCGCTCTTCCTCTTCTTATAAAGCCACCAGAACCACTCACTTGATAACTAACCATTAATCCAGTCATCAGAGCAGAGCCCTTATGACCCAGTCACCTCTTAAAAGCTGCACCTGTCAACACTGCCACATTGGAGATCAAGTTTCAGTGTGGCTTTAGAGAGGACAGATGTTCAAACCATAGCAAATATATGTTATTATTTATGTCACAACTCATGCAAACAATATCAGTAACTTTATGAGACCCCCTTTGAACAGAAACAATAAAAGTATACAGTTAGCCCACTGTATCCATGGGTTTCACACCCAGGAATTCAGCCAACACCAGATAGCCCTTTACATTTGGGAGCCGTTTTACACACCAAATTCACCAATAGAAATGCAAGAAAGTTAGCACAAAATAGACCACAAAAAGTATACTTTTTTACGGCACAAGAGCAGAAACAAGAAAGCAGAGCATCGCCTCATTTGACCCCATCTGGGAGCATGCTGCCTCGGTTGTGAAGCTGTGAACGTATAATGGGCAACTCAAAATAAAGACCTCAAATGCTGATTTTGTCATTACGAATTTTAGCAAGTAGGTAAACTTGCAAAGAAAGAATCAGAGAATACTGAGGATGAACTCTACCTTTTATCGGTGTCTTTGTTGTGCAAAAGGCAATGATAGTTTGACCACTACCCACCCCCCAGTTGTGAGAGGATGTTATTTTACATAAATATTACCAAGGAATTTTTAAAAGTAAAATTCAAACGTATTTCAAATATATGTTTATAATTCATGTATGTATGCACTACATATGAATTATATATATCATTAGATGATTCTCAAAACTCAGTGTACACTTAAAGTGACGTTTATATAAAACCATATTCAAATAGTCTTTAGCGTTTCTCTTTTTTTTAATCCAATTATTGTCAGGACTGATCAAACCATAATTCAGGGAGGTGGTTATTTTTTTAGATGACTCAGTACTGTTATTATTGTTTATACTTTGCATTAGTGCTTATATATATTTTTTTTTTTGCCTGTTTTTGAGACAAGATCTCACACTGTCACCCAGGCTCGAGTACAGTGGCATGATCACAGCTCACTGTAGCCTCTACCTCCTGGGCTTAAATGATCCTCCCACCTTAGCCCACCACACCCAGCTAACTTTTGTATTTTTTGTAGAGATGGGGTTTTACTATATTGCCCAGGCTGGTCTCAAACTGCTGGGCTCAGGTGATCTGCCTGCCTTCCAGAGCACTGGGATTATTGGTGGGAGCCACCGTGCCCCACCAGTACATATGTCTTTAATGAGTGGTTTCTACAGGTACCATTTGTCAGATACCAATTTTTGAAGGTTAAATTAAAACTGGGTAGAATCCATAAATCCACATAACTAAGTATAGATAAATCTCAGCACATTGCAACACAGCATTCAACTAGTTTAAACACCACTGTCATCCTCTGTGATTGTGGGATTCCCATACTTTCAGGATACCTTGAATATACAACACAACTTATGAAGGTGTAATTTTGCAGGCCTAGTGAATACATATGTGTATCTTATTGAAAACAAGACACTTGATTCTAAGATGTACCATCAAGAAAGAAAAAATACTGCCAATTATGATTATAAGATGCCATCCTTGGCTGGGCACGGTGGCCCACGCCTGTAATCCCAGCACTTTGGGAGGCCTAGGCGGGTGGATTGTCTGAGGTCAGGAGTTCGAGACCAGTCTGGCCAATGTGGTGAAACCCTGTCTCTACTAAAAATACAAAAAAAAAAAAAAAAAATTAGGCATGGTGGCGCATTCCTGTAATCCCAGCTACTTAGGATGCTGAGGTAGGGGAATTGCTTGAAGGGAGGTGAAGGTTGCAGTGAGCCAAGATCATGCTGCTGCACTCCAGCCTGGGCGACAGAGCAAGACTCTGTCTCAAAAAAAATAAAAAAAGATGCCATTCTCTTAAGACATACTCCTTTTCAGAGATATGAAAATGTAAAAAATGTCTTTTGGGAGTTATTGAAAATATGATAGTAAATATTGCTAAAGCCTATCATTTGAGAAGGATTATAGTTTAGCAGTTAATCTGGTGCCAGATTGCCTGGGTTTGGATCTTGTCCACTGCTTATTAGCAAACTTTGTGATTTTCAGTGAATTATTTATTATGTCTGTGCTTTAAATATTAAATGAATTAATAAATGTAAAATGTTTAACCTAGTGCCTCACCCTCAAATATTAGTCTTATTGTAATAGAAATAAATACAGAAATTCATTTTTTCTACATCTCAGTGGATTTTTTTTAACACAATCTGCTTTCGAGTTCACTATTCTGTTCAAATTATATAGTAGTCTTAGATACTGCAGGCAAATTCTGCTTGTAAAAATTATGCTTTAATTAATTTCCTTTGATATAATTTAAGATATACACATGCTTCAACTTTGTCTTTTTCTGCCTGTAAAGGATGTGGAATATTATAGTCAAAGGTTTGCTGAGTAAAATAAAAAGTTTGTTTTCTAAAAGTTACTTTTTGCTTGCTTGTATTTGCTTTTATTGTTAAGTCTTACTTTTATTGTTCAGTAATGATACCAGGCTTCCAAGCCTTATATTTTGTCAATCTATGTAAGTTGAATCTTCATTTAAAGAAAGGACCATTTCTTGAAACGTGCAATTAAGGTTAAAACACCTTGAAGCAAAATCTTGCCTCCCATTCCAGACACAGTCAGAACTATCAAATGAGCAAGTCAAAAGCAACAAGAAGTACCAGTAGGTCTTTGAGATGGCACTGTATGAGCTGCCAACATAAAAGTGAGAAGTGGTGACTCTTTCAGCACCAAATTTAGGCTGTAGGAAAACCAATCACCCACAAGGGAGGGGAAAACTGAAACCAGCAGGTGCTTTCACCATCATGGCAGATCTGCCATGTAAATGGGGGTTCCCCTATTTTTGTCTGCAGGGATACTGATCCCACATGAGGTCATATAGTTCATGATGGTATTGGGATTAAGCTTAGGCTCACTTCTTGGGTTTTGTTATTTCACAACTACTGTTAATTCTGCCATAACTTTAGAGATGCCAACTTTCATATTCAGTGTCCTTTACTGACAGTTTCTTCTACTTCACTAACTTTCTAAGATTTCCTAGCATTTTTTGGAGTCTGTTTTGTAATACCCTTACTTAAATGCTTGTTTTGCAAGATACTGTTATCTTTTTATGGATCTGAATAATTGTACTAATTTCTTTTTCTCTTAGTGTTGTGTTGAGGAAACAAGTGAAGCTTTGAATATGTAGAACTTAGTTTTATTTACAATAGAAAGTAAATGGCAAACACTGGGAAAATTGAAGTTATATAAAATGTTTATGTACATCTAAAGAGCTTAAATTTATGAGAAGATTTCTAATAGGCAAAGGACGTAAACATAATTCACAATGAGGAAAGTAAAATACTGTTAGCCAAAGAAACACAACAGTTTTTAAATACAATTTCATACCTGCTGAAATGGAAAAATACACAATCCCCAATCCTAGCAGTGGTTTGGTAATTTAGTGGGGACATTACAAACAGTCTTCTTTTTTAAAAAAAAGTTGGGCCAGGTGCGGTGGCTCATGCCTGTAATCTCAACACTTTGGGAGCCCGAGGCAGGTCGATCACAAGGTCTGGAGGTCGAGATGGTGAAACTCCGTCTGTACTAAAAATACAAAAATTAGTCGGGCATGGTGGCGCATGCCTGTGATCCCAGCTACTTGGAACCTGGGAGGCAGAGGTTGCAGTGAGCCGAGATCATGCCACTGCCCCCCTGCCTGGTTGATAGAGAAAGAATCTTTCTCAAAAAAAAAAAAAAAAAAAAAAAAGCTATATGGCAACATGGAGTGAACTATAAAGTTCTTAATAAAGTTTAATTCAGACACTTACACTAGCGAATTTTCTTTAAAACATCACTGAGAATAGCATATGTACAAATATGTTCATGTCTGCCTTATTTTAAATAGGAAAACTTATTTAGGTTATCAATCTAAATGAATCTTATATAGTCATTAAACAGGTAAAAAGAAAACACAAGCAACTTATACTACATATACTTACAACTTATATATCAGTATGTGTATTTTGTATGTACTGTATGTACTGTTTTATATGTATAGTTATATATATGTTTTAATGTTTTGATAGCTTATACATATTTATATGTATTATACAAAGGAAAGAATATGTAGAAATCAAAATTATGAATGGTCGAGAGTGTTGGGATTGTATTAAATTCTATTTTTAATTTCAAGAAAATATAATTATTTTATTTTTTATTTTTTTATTTTATTAAGATGAGGTTTCACCATGATGGCCAGGCTGGTCTTGAACTCCTGACCTCAGGTGATCCACCCACCTCGGCCTCCCAAAGTGCTAGGATTACAGGCGTGAGCCACTGCGCCCGGCTTAGAAAACATAATTTCTCCTTGTGTTCTGTAGTTCTTTTTCTTCTACCCTTATCTTGCAAAAAAAATATTTACAGGGTGTGGAGTAGTTCTTCTCTTCCCTATAGAGATACTTTTCAAACTTCAAAAGTCTATCCTCGTTCTTTTTCTATCCTAATCAAGGATGATCAGTTGTCTTTTTTTGTTGTTGTTGAGGCGGAGTTTTGCTCTTGTCACCCAGGCTGGGGAGCAGTGGTGTGATCTCAGCTCACCACTGCAACCTCTGCCTCCTGGGTGCAAGCGATTCTCCAGCCTTAGCCTCCCAAGTAGATGGGATTACAGGCGCGCGCCACCACACCCGGCTAATTTTTATATTTTAGTAGAAAGGAGGTTTCACTGTGTTGGCCAGGCTGGTCTCGAACTCTTGACCTCGGATGATCTGCCCATCTCCTAAATTGTCATTTTTAATTCAATATTGTTAACATTGTTTAGGAAATAACTTGTTTTATTCTGAGATTAGGATGCACCCAGAAACAACATTATTAATATGTGTTTTTTTAAAAAATATTATAATGTAATACAGAAAAGCATATTAAGTATAAATTTAAAGTGTCAGAAATTATTACTAAAGCAGACACTGGCTGGGTGTGGTGTCTCACACCTATAATCCCAGCCCCCCTTTTTTTTTTTTTTTTTAAGAGACGGGGTCTGCCTGTGTTGCCCAGGTCGATCTCAAACTCCTGGGCTCAAGTGATCCTCCCACCTTGGCCTCCCAAAGTGTTGGGATTTATAGGCATGAGCCACTGTGCCCAGCTTCCCCAAAGCTTAACTACTAGTAGCCTCCTGTTGACTGGAAACCTTACAGATAATGTAAACAATTGATTAACTACATGTTTTGTATTATGTGCTGTGTTACTGTATTCTTACAGTAAGCTAGAGAAAATAAAATGTCAAGAAAATCATAAGGAAAATACATTTACTGTTCAGTAGGTGGAAGTGGATCATCATAAAGATCTTTATCCTGGTGATCTTCACAATAAGTAGGCTGAGAGGAAGAAGAGGGATTGGTCTTACTGTCTCAAGGGTGATAGAGGAGATGGAAGGAGAGGCAGCCTCACTTGGTGTAGCTTTACGAAAGTACATCATAATTTCTGCCTAACTTTTGTGCTTTTCATTTCTCTTAAAATGTTTCTATGTGGCACTAATAATCTTCCCTCTACTGTTCAGTTTCAGTGTCCATATCTTAAAAGGGTCCCTGTGTAAAATAAGTCAAGCATTCTCAAATAGTCAGAACTCTTTGTCAGACTGTCTAACGTCAATTCGTTTCCTGGTTTTGCTTCTTCTCCATATTATTCCTTATCATCTGGCACTGATTTGGAACACTCATCTCTATCAAGTCATCTGTCAATTCCTCTGGTGTGATGTCTATTAGTTCTTGAATTTCAAGATCCATATCTAGAAACCCTTTACCCCCACCAAATTATTCACAATCTCATTATTTCCTTGATTGGCCCTGTTGTAAATCTTGTGGAGTCATGCATAACATCTGGATACAGTTTTCTCCAGCAGGAATTCATTGTTTCAGGCTTGACAGCTTTCATAGCTTTTTCTGTAATAACAATGGCATATGCGGTGGTGTAATCCTTCCAGACTTTCATGATGTTCTCTGTGAGGGTTGACAATCTTTTCCATAGAGCAGGGATCCCAAACTTCAGGCCATGTGGCAGGTGCCTGAGTTCCGCCTCCTGTCAGATCAGTGGCGGCATTAAATTCTCATAGGAGTACAAACCCTATTGTGAACTGTGCATGCAAGGGATCTAGGCTGTCCACTCCTTATGGGAATCTAATGCCTGATGATCTGAGGTGGAACAGTTTCGTCCTGAAACCACCCTGCCATGCAAAAATTGTCTTCCACGAAACTGCTCCTTAGTGCCGAAAAGGCTGGGGACCACTGAATAGACTACCATGTGTACTGAGCCTTAAAGGTCCTCTGTGATCTCCTGATCTGGAAGTTAAATTAGAGATGTTGTGTTTGGGGACAAGTAAACACCTTGACACCTTCCGTGTTGAACTCATAGGGTTCATAGGGTTCTAAGTGACCAGAGAGAGACGTTGTCCAGAATCAAAATAACTTTAAAAGGCAGTTTACTGCCAGGCACGTGGCTTGTGCCTACAACCCTAGCTGCTCAGGTGAGCTCAGATGCAGCCAGATCACTTAAGCCCAGGAGTTCGAGGCTGCAGTCAGCTATGATTGTGCCACTGCATGCCAGCCTGGGCAATGGAGCAAGACCCTGTCTCTCTCTCTTTTTTTTTTTAAAGCAGTTTTGTATTGGCAAGGTACTTCCTTACCTTGGGGACAGAACATTGATGGAACCAAGAGGGTTCTTATTGTCCAGACTTTCGGCAACCACAAGACTGGCAGCTGATGTTTATCCTTTCCCTTCAAGGCTCTGGGTTAGCAGCTTTATAGATAAGGACAGTCCTGATCATAAACCTTACTGTATTTGCACAAGACAGTAGAGTTAGCTTGTCCCTTCCTGCCGTAAATCCTGATGCTTGCTTCTCTTTCTTACAAATAAATGTCCTTTGTGGCATTTTTTTTCCAGAATAGGGCACTTTTATTTTCATTAAAAACCTATACAGGTAGATATATTTTCTGGTTAATAATTTTTTCTTTTTCTGGATAGAGTCTCACTTTGCCACCCAGGCTGGAGTACAGTGGCTTAATCATAGATGGCTCACTGCAGCCTTGACTTCCAGGGCTCAGGTGATGCTTCCACTTCAGGCTACCCCCAGGTAGCTGGGACTGCAGGTATGTGTGTGCCACCATGCCTGGCTAATTAAAAACATTTTTTTGTAGAGATAGGATCTCACTATGATTGCCCAGGTCAGTCTCAAACTCCTAGGCTCAAGAGATCCTCCTGCCTCAGCCTCCCAGTGTAGGATTATACGCGTGAGCCATTGAACGTGACTCTTTCTCATTAATGATTTTCTTAATAGCCTCTGGGAACTTTTATGCAGTTTCTTGGTTGGCAGAAGCTGCTTCCCCTGTTACCCTGTCATTTTAAACCAAACCTCTTTCTAAAATTATCAGACCATCCATTGCTCACATTAAATTCTCAAACTTTAGATCCTTCACCACCTTTTTGCTTTATCTTTTAGCGACATCACTTTTTCTCAAATTATATTAGATAGAATCTATAATCTTGTAGCAATCCTGCATTCACATAAAAGATGCATTGGCAATACAAGACAAAAGGTATTTCACAAAATATGCAAGGTTTTCATGCTTGCTGGTATAGCTACTACAGTGACAGCTTTGTTAATTTCCTTTTATTTTATTTTTACAATGGTCTTTGTGATGGATTCGTCTTTAAATGATGGGCAGCCACAGTTGCAGAGCTCAATCTAAGGTACTCTTCAAACAATTCAACTTTTTCTTGTAATGTCACAACTTTGCTTTTTGGGAGCACCTCAGCATCTCTAGTGGCATTTTGTATGGGTCCCATGGTGTTATTCAAGGTTTACAGTATTGCACTAAGCAGGATAAAAGATATTCAAAAACTGGCTGGGCACAGTGGCTCACACCTGTAATCGCAGCACTTTGGGAGGCCAAGATGGGTAAATCATGAGGTCAAGAGTTCAAGACAGGAAGGCAGCAAATCACACTGCCATGTGTGTACCTACGCAACAATCTTGCATGTTCTTCACATGTACCCCAAAACCTAAAATGCAATTTAAAAAAAAAAGGACGGGGGGGAGTTCAAGACCAGGCCAATCATGGTGGTTCACGCCTGTAATCCAAGCACTTTGGAGGCCAAGACGGGCAGATCACCTGAAGTCGGGAGTTCAAGACCAGCCTGACCAACATTGTGAAACCCCATCTTTTAAAAAAAAAAAAAAAAAAAGAGTTCAAGACCAGCCTAGCCAAGATGGTGAAACCCTGTCTCTACTAAAACGACAAAAATTAGACAGGCACAGTGGCAGGCGCCTATAATCCCAGCTGCTTGAGAGGCTGAGGCAGGAGAATTGCTTGAACCTGGGTGGCAGAGGTTGCAGTGAGCCAAGATCACACCACTGCACTCCAGCCTGGGTGACAGAGTAAGACTCCGTCTCCAAAAAAAAAACACTCAAAAACCAAGAGAAATCACTTTTTATTCCAATAGACAATTTACTGGAGCAACAAACTACTCACACTGAAACAACTAGTGTCATACAGCTTTTTTTCTTTTTTGTCTTTGTTTTTGTTTTTGTTTTTTAAACAGAGTCTTGCTCTGTTGCCCAGGCTAGAGTGTAGTGGTGTGATCTCTGCTCACTGCAACCCCTGCCTCCCGGGTTCAAGTGATTCTCCTGCGTCAGCCTCCTGAGTAGCTGGGACTACAATCACGAGCCACTATGCCTAATTGTTTGTATTTTTGATAGAGATGGGATTTCACCATGTTGGCTAGGCTGGTCTCAAACTCCTGAACTCAAGTGATCCACCCGCCTCAGCCTCCCAAAGTTCTGGGATTACAGGCATGAGCCACCGTGCCTGGCCGCATCATAGAGCATTTTAAGCAAATACTAAAATTTGAGGTGACTGCAGTAGCAACAGGAGATAGCTATGAAATTGTGACTGTGACGATAGAATAGTATGTACTATAGTTAATTGTATGCAGTTATGACTGCAGAGGCACCATGTGTTGTAAGTATGTGCAGGTTTTGATAAATTTTAACTACGCTTGTGTATATTTAATTGCACTAAATGATAAAATAGACCATTCTCTACATATATATTATGTACTTATGACATAACTCACTTTTAAGGTATTTTAATATTTCTGGTCTATGTGGTTTATGAGAGTTTTTTCAAATTGTTGCAAACCTCCAAAAAAATTTCTAGTAGATTTGTTGAAAAAAATCTGAATATAAGTGGACCCACACAGTTCATTTAAACTCATAATATTCAAGGGTCAACTATAAATATAGTCCAAGAGAAGATGTTTATTGGGCTTCGCTATAGTAAACAGTAACTGAAACTTGAACCTTAAATGTCTGTCTCCCAGTTAAATTTGTTTTTTGTTTTCTGCCACAAGCTCAGCTATTACTGTGATAGGCAGAAGTCTAGGCATCTAAAGAAATCAACATTGTTAAAGCAAGTTCTGTTTACCCAGTCTAGTTCAGTCCCAGAAGAGGGTGATGAGTTACCTTAAAAATTACACAGGCCCACTCGTGGCAGGTGACTTTTTTGAAATTGTAAGGATATATTAATTTGATTAGGGCCAGGTGTGGTGGCTCATACCTATAATCCCAGCACTTTGGGAGGCTAAGGCAGGGAAATTGCTTGAGGCCAGGAGTTTGAGACCAGCCTGGACAACATAACAAGACTCCACCTGTTTAAAAAAAAAAAAAAAAAAGGAAAATTACCTGGGCATGGTGGTACATACTTGTGGTCCCATCTAGTCAGGAGGCTGAGGCAGGAGGATCACTTGAGCCCAGGAGTTCGAGACTGCAGTGAGCTGTGATTATGCCACCTTACTCCAGCTTGGGGTGACAAAGTGAGACCCAGTCTATTAAAAAAAAGAGAGAAATTCTGACACATGCTACAACATGAATGAACCTTGAAGACATTATGCTTAGTGAAATAAGCCAGTTACAAAAGGACAAATACTTTGATTTTGTATATGCGAGGTATCTAGAGTAGTCACATTTAGAGAGACAAGAAGTAGAATGGTGGTTGCCAGGTCTGGGGGCTGGGGACAGCGGGGAGTTAGTACTTAATGAGTACAGTTTCAGTCGAGGAAGATGAAAAAGTTCTGGAGATGGATGGTGGTGATACTTGCACAATGATATGAATGTTCTTAACTCCATAGAATTGCACACTTCATAAGGGCTAGTGCTTCAGTAGCACACACACTAAAATTGGAATGATACAGAAAAGATTAACATAAAAACAAAAAGGTTAAATTGGTGAATTTTATGTATGACCACAATTTTAAAAAATAAAAAAATGCTTAATCTGAAATGGGGACACTGTGGGTATGTTAGGGTAGAAAGCAAAAGAATATGAAGTCACCTGCCCAGAGTAGGCCTGTGTAATTTTTAAGGTAACTCATCAAACTTTTTTGAGAGTATGGAGAAGGAAATATGGTACTGAAATGTTAAGTATGTTATTCTTAAAGGGTATTTCAGGATCTGGGAAATTGAAAATACCTACAGTGAAACCACCAGTTTAGACCAAATGCAGAAAGGATGATTTAAATCAGTGTAACATTTACATTGATTCTTTTTAAAGCAGGTTTTTCCAAGTATATACTAAGTAACAAACTGTATAGGTAAGAAAATAATGTTGGCTTATGGAAGTGTCTTTGAGATCTTTTGAAATGAGTATATAAGAATTTAAAATTAAAACATTTAATTATTGAGCACCTTCATAGTTGTGCAAATACTTCATTGAATGAAATTTAACAGATGTGTCCAAAGTACTTTTAGGGCAGGCGCGGTAGCTCACGCCTGTAGTCCCAGCACTTTGGGAGGCCGAGACAGGCGGATCACATAAGGTCAGGAGTTTGAGACCAGCCTTACCAACATGGTGAAACCCCCATCTCTACTAAAAATACAAAAATTAGCAGGGCGTGGTGTCGGGCGCCTGTAATCCCAGCTACTAGGGAGGCTGAGGCAGGAGAATCGCTTGAACCCAGGGGTCGGAGGTTGCAGGTGAGCCAAGATTATGCCACTGCACTCCAGCCTGGGTGACAAGAGCAAAACTCTGTCTCAGAAAACAAAAATAATGGCCAGGCCTGGTGGCTCACACCTGTAATCTCAGCACTTTGGGAGGCTGAGGTGGGCAGATCACAAGGTCAGGAGTTCGAGACCAGCCTGGCCAACATGAAGAAACCCCGTCTCTACTAAAAATACAAAAATTAGCTAGGTGTGGTAGTATGCGCCTGTAATCCCAGGTACTCAGGAGCTGAGGCAGAAGAATCACTTGAACCCAGGAAGTGGAGGTTGCAGTGAGCTGAGATCACGCCACTACACTCCAGCCTGGGCAACAGAGTGAGACTCTGTCTCAAAAATAATAATAATAGAGTGAGACTCTATCTCAAAAATAATAATAATAGAGACTCCTGTCTCAAAATAATAATAAAGTACTTATAGAGAACTTCTATTGCTTTGCAAGTAAATCTGAGTACACTATTTCTGAGCAAACCTTTATTTTTCTAGATTAGAAATAAAGAGTTGTAATTTATTTGCAATCTAATGATTTAGTGATATCTGAGTTTGATGAGGTTTTCTCTGTGTTTTATGCTTTGAATCTTTATGTTCTAGTTGCTAACAGATATCCCAGAAACAAATTATGACAAGGAAATATTCCTATTGTGTTTTTTTACCAGTTACTGGTATATAGATGAAAAATGCCTGTTGACATCAGGGAATGTATGGATTTTGATTTGCATTATTAATTCTATAGGCCAAATGAAGACTGAGCATGTCATAGTATAGCAATGTGTTGAATGCCTGATATAGATACTAAATACTATGTTTTAAAGATGTGGTCACTAAGTGTTCTGCATTTACTGACATTTTATTGTAGTTACTTTATGGTTTTTACCCTGAGTCAGCTTCTATTCCAAGAAATTACATGTGAAAATAGAGGTTAGCCATCACATAGAAATTGAAATGTGAAATTTGGACATTTGTGAATTTTGATGTTCAAGTTTACCTTTTTCTAATTGGGAAAAATGTTTTTTCTTTTTAATTTTAGCAAAAAATCCCAGAAGTGGGATGAAATGAACATCTTGGCAACATATCATCCAGCAGACAAAGACTATGGTTTAATGAAAATAGATGAACCAAGCACTCCTTACCATAGGTAATGTTGCATAGGCATCATTCGTCTTGTGACTTACTTCCATTTTGCATTTAATATGAGCTGCTGTATAATGGCCTATTTGAATTTGTTTTATTCTAGATTTGTTACTGGAGCACTGATCAATTCAATAATCTAACTGCAGTTTTTTTAGTAATAGTATAAGTGATGTGTAACTTTAAAATTATGTAACCCATTTTGTACATTATAATTATAGTAGTAAGTGTTTATTTGTTGCACCTCAGTGGTTGCTAGTTACTAATGGTGCACATAGACTAGTTTTAACTTCCTTGAAAGGACAATGAGATAGGGGCTTGTTTGCTTCCCAGATAGAAATCTGGGGTTTACCCAGTCTGTTTACAGAGAAGCGTAACTGCATAGATGGTAACTCTTGTAACCCACTGAAAGATAGGTGTTTATTTCTTTATTTTTTAACTTAATGTAATATTGTTGTTCAGATACTTATGTGTAATTTTTGGCAGTTTCAAATCATAGAATTTTCCAAATGAATTGTGAAATTACATTATGCAGCAGTAACAATATGAAGACAAAAACAATGCAATAAGCATTATGAGAAGATGAAGATTCTAAATAAGTATAGGTATCTAATTAAGATAATACCTTGGGCTGGGTGCTATGGCTCACACCTCTAATCCCAGCACTTTGGGAGGCCAAGGCAGGTGGATCACCTGAGGTCAGGAGTTCAAGACCAGCCTGGCCAACATGGCGAAACCCTGTCTCTACTAAAAAAAAAAGATTAGCCAGGCATGGTGGCAGCACTTGTAATCCCAGCTACTCAGCAGGCTGAGGCAGGAGAATGTCTTGAACCCGGGAGGCGGAGGGTGCAGTGAGCCAAGATCGCACCATTGTACTCCAGCCTGGGCAACAAGAACAAAACTCCGCCTCAAAAAGAAAAAATAAAAGAAAATACCTTGGCTGGGCATGGGGGCACATGCCTGTAATCCCAGCACTTTGAGATTACAGAGGCAAAGGTGGGAGAATTGCTCCAGGCCAGGAAATCAAGACCAGCCTAAGCAACATAGCAAAACTCTCTCTCTACAAAAAAAATTAAATTAAATTAAATTTTAAAAAAGTTATTCCCTACCTAACTTGCATTGAAAAAATAAAAGATTTCCAGGATTAAAATATTTTGTTATTGAAATAAGATAGCATAAATCAGAAGTTACTGTTAAAATGGAGTTGACTGCAATTTCCATGTGTTCTGTAATGAAAGAATAAAGAGTTAAGAACTGTATTTTAAATCAGTGGGTGAAAACTTTAGAAGATAATTTGAAATAATTTGTTACTAACAAAAATAAAGAGTAAAAATAAAAAACGTGAAGATATTAAAGATTGTGATGAGGGTAAAAAAGGAAGTAGGTACAGATGCTGAAACTCAATACTGAAGATATTTGAGTGAAGAAATACACATTTTTTCTGGTATATTTGTATATACCATGGAAGATATATATAAAGGAACAAAATAATGGCATTCACAACAACCTGGTTGGAGTTGGAGACCATTATTCTAAGTGAAGTAAACCAGGAATGGAAAACCAGACATCGTATGTTTTCACTTATTAGCGGGAGCTAAGCTATGAGGATGCAAAGGCATAAGAATGATACAGTGGACTTTGGGGATGGGGTTGGGAGGGTGGAAAGGGATAAAAGACTACACACTGGGTATAGTGTACACTGCTCTGGTGATGGGTGCACCAGAATCTCAGAAATCACCACTAAAGAGCTTATCCATATAACCAGACATCACTTGTTCCCCAAAAACCTATCGAAATAAAAATAAATAAATAAGTTGAGGGGAAAATAAATAAGTTGAGGGGAAGAAAAACAATAAAATTACAATTAATTAAAATAAATACGCATGTTAAAAACAGGTTTAAATTCTTATTTTTCTCCTAAATTGCAGGTATATACTTTAAGACATATCTTTAAAAAAAAAAAGAAAAAGATACAGGATCTCACTATGTTGCTCAGTGCAGTGGCTATTGACTGGCACCATCATAGCACACTACAGCCTGGAACTCCTGCTCACGTGATCCTCCATCCTCTGCCTCCCAAGTAGCTGAGACTATGGGCACACACCACCGTGTCCGACTTCTAAAACATATCCTAAAACCTTTGTTGTACTAGCATCCAAAATCAGAGCATTCTTTCTTTTTAATAAATGTAGCGGCCATCCTTTGCTCACTTGTGTTAGTTGGGGATAACTATCCTAAAAGAATTAAGATCAGACATGATTTAAAAAAAATAGTCGAGACCAGGTGTAGTGGCTTAACATCTGTAATTTCAGCACTTTGGGAGCCTGAAGCAGGAGGATCGCTTAGCCTCCCATAGAGCTCTTTTTTTTTTTCCAGACAGAGTCTCACTGTGTCACCCAGGCTGTAGTGCAGTGGCATGATCTCGGCTCACTGCAATCTCCACCTCCCAGGCTCAAGAGATTCTTGTGCCTCAGCCTCCTGAGTAGCTGGGATTACAGGCACCCACTACCATGCCTGGCTAATTTTTGTATTTTTAGTAGAGACAGTTTTGCTGTGATAGCCAAGCTGGTCTGGAACTCCTGACCCCAGGTGATCCACCCACCTCAGCCTTCCAAAGTGCTGGGATTACAGGCATGAGCCACCATGCCCGTCCCCTAAGAACTCTTGCCTAGGAGTTCAAGATCAGCCTGGACAACAGAGTGGGACTCCATCTCTACAAAAACTTAAAAAAAAAAACAAAACTGGCCAGGCGCAATGGCTCATGCTGGTAATCACAGCACTTTGGGATGCTGAGGTGGGCTGCTCAGCTGAGGTTAGGCGTTCAAGACCAGCCTGGCCAACATGGTGAAACCCCATCTCTACTGAAAATACAAAAACATATCCAGGCATGGTGGTGGGAGCCTGTAATCCCAGCTGCTCGGGAGGCTGACGCAGGAGAATTGCTTGAACGTGATAGGTGGAGGTTGCAGTGAGCCGAGATCGCACCATTGCACTCCAGTCTGGGCAACCAAAGTGAAACTCTGTCTCAGAAAAAAAAAAATTATCCAGAGGTGGTGGTGTGTACTTGTAGTCCCAGGTACCTAGGAGGCTGAGGCAGGAGGTTGTTTGAGCCCAGGAGGTTGAAGCTACAGTTAGCCATGATCATAGCATTGCACTCCAGCCTGGCTGACAGAGGGAGACTTGTCTCTAAACAAAAAGAAAAAAAGATTTTTCTTTTTCTTTTTTATTTGAAACGGAGTCTTGCTCTGTTGCCCAGGCTGGAATGCAGTGGCGCCATCTCAGCTCACTGCATCCTCCGCCTCGGGGGTCCTCCTGCCTCAGCCTCCAAGTAGCTGGGATTACAGGTGCCCGCCATCACACCCAGCTAATTTTTGTATTTTTAGTAGAGACGGGGTTTCACCATGTTGGTCAGGCTGGTCTCAAACTCCTGACCTTGTGATTTGCCTGCCTGGGCCTCCCAAAGTGACGGGATTACAGGCGTGAGCCACCGTGCCTGGCCAGAAAAAAAGATTTTCAAAATAGCTATAGTCATTATTTTTTGACTTTTTAAATGTAATTTGAATGGTAGATATTTGCCATTTGAATAACCAGAAAAGTTATTTGGTCCCTAAGTAACTGAGGCTATGTATACACAGAGATACATGTGCCCTGCTTTTATCAGTTCAGTGCTTGGTTTTATCATTTCCTTCCATGGCTTTTTTTTTCTTTTGGAGAGTTTTATTTGGCCAGGCATGGTGGCTCATACTTGTAATCCCAGCACGTTAGGAGGCTGAGGCAGGAGGACTGCTTGAGCTCAGGAATTGGAGACAAGCCTGGGCAACATAGAGAGTCCCCATCTCTACGAAAAATAAAAAGAGTTAAGCCAGAAATGGTAACGCATACCTGTATTCCCAGCTACACGAGAGGCTTAGGTGGGAGTATCACTTGAGCCCGGGAAATTGAGACTGTAGTGAGCCGTGATGGTGCCACTGCACTCCTGGGTGACAGAGTGAGACCCTATCTCAAAGGAAAAAAAAAGTTTTATTTAACTGAAGATGCTTTTTATAGAAACATCATGTCTTATTACCTAAGAATCTCACAGTTAGTATATAAGAAATTATCATTGTTTTAGATACATGTACATATATAAACATAATTCATCAGTAAATTTTATAACTAGAATTTTCTATAGAACAGTTCTATAAATTAACAAAATGTTTATTTTACCCTACTCTGCTTAATTAAACTCAATAACATAGATCAGTTTATTTCAGCTTCCCTTAGCAAAAAGAGCATCATCTAAACTGTAGGACTTAATTTATCACCTTAATTAACCAGGAAATGTATAAACTGTCAGTATTTTATAAGTAGCTGAGTTTTGCTTTATATACTTTCCAGTGGCTAAGAGTTAAGGATGCCCATTTTTGCACTGAAGTGGGGAGCAAATTTTTCATTAGAGGGTAGAGTGAGAAAGCTAAATAGCTTTTAAACTTCTGAATTAGGTCTTTAGGATCTAATTTTGTTGTTTTACCGAGTCTCGTATCTGCATAGATCATCTGGCTGTATCTTAAGGTTGATGTAGAAATGCATGTTCTGAAACCAGACAATTTACTTTGCATTACTTGTTCCCTCCCACTGGGTGGAATAATTGGAACTTTCACGGTTTTTTTCCCCCCCAGGTTATTTGTGTTTTCAGTACAGTTGTTCCTCATTATCCATGGAGGTTTCAGGACCTCCCTTAGATACCAAAATCCTCAGATACTTAAGTCTCTGATATAAAATGGCATTGTAGATGTATATCATCTATGCACATCCTCCTGTATACTTTAAATCATCTCTGTGTTACTTATATTACCTAATAAAATGTAAATACTATGCAAACAGGTGTTACACACTGTATTGTTTAAGGAATAATGATAAGAAGAAAGTCTACATGTTTAGTACAGATGAACCCTCCTCTCTGCCCGGGAGATGATTTACGGAATCCCCTACATGTTTGAATCCCTTCACCCTCACCCCCACCCCTCACCCTCATCTCCGCCCAGAAAGTAAATTACAAAATTAACAAGCCCTCGAAATGTCTAAGGCTCCTCACCCCCCCCCCCCCCCCCAACCCAAACCCCGGCAAAAGGTATAAAA